>BHFT01057276.1:0-11792 GCA_004320025.1 Laticauda laticaudata
CTTGAAGCTGTGCGAAGAAAGCTGGAAAGAAAGTTTGCAGAAGCAGTGGCTATCAGAAGGGAAGCTTCACCACACGACGGTTAGAGACCATAGATGCAAGCACGAGGCCTGCAATAGCTCAGCCAGTCGGGGTCCACTTATGTCAATCAGAGGTTTCTCGCATCCTCGTCGCCATGGTCCCAGATGCTGACTACAAGTTCCTTGTACATCTCTACACGGTCAGCTTTCAGATAGCCGCAGTATACTACGCCAGTTCTTACCTCAAGTACGTGGCTTGAGCAACTCTACCTCATCTAGGGCTTCCAGATCCAGAACCCACCTGCCCAACAACACGCATATGTTCCTACTTCATCATGGGGTGACGCCTTCTCCCTTCAGAACCTACCATCATTGAAGCCATACTCAGCGTGTGTGAGGAGCATGCCGTCACCTGATGAAGAAGAGCAAATCTTCAACTACAGCTGTCCAGGGCATAAGGTGGGTGTGACTCGAGGAAAAGGCCATTATCGGCATCCTGCGCCATCTAGTTCCTAGTACTTCTCACCACCATGCAGACTTACCAGAGACGTGAGGATAGGATCGTGAGAAAGCTGTGCTGCATCCCGAGATATAAATTCCTCAATGTACACCTGCTACCCAGTCTTGCAGACTACAGGCTCTTTCGTGCGGACTCCAACCATAGGCCAATGGGACATGGAGCCTGGGATGGACCAAGGGTGATCCTGCAACACATCTTGTGGATGTGCACAGACTGATGACACCCAACAGAGCTTCAATGAAGGAGAAGGCAGCACAACTCCATCACTATAGAACAACTCTGGTGCAACTCCCACTGGAGCATGGAGTGGGAAAGACAGGATTGCTTTCCATTCAGGCCTGTCTGCATCACTATAAACTGCATGAGATTGGTGCCCATAGATATGTTTGGTGGAGCCCTCGACAGGTGTCCAGGGCATTTAATAAAGAGTTGTGTTTATGTTGAAATCCGTGTTGGACTAACAATGAATACATTGTACTGACAAAAAGGGCCCAAAAGGTTGGTGCAGCACTGGGAGGGTGAGCCATACAGTCCCACTTATGCTTGCACTGAGAGGTGTTAATCTCTTCCAATAGCTATCCTTACCGCTATCTCCAAATGGTATCTGTACTCTGCCATTCCCACAGTCTATTACCCATTTCCCACATAGGTATTCCTGCCTTCCTTATGCTATCCTCTTGCCATTTCCTCAATCAGGTATCCTGCCCATCCACACTATTTACCATTGTCCCACAGGTTCCGTGCTCCTGCAACGCCCTTGTCTGTTATTTAACCATCCCACTAACGCATGCCAACAGGCTTAAACCATTTTTCTAAAGTTCCCCAAAGACTTAATATTAATAAAAATAAATTGAAGCAGTGTTGTAACGCAAAAAAATAATGCTTTAATAGATAACTAGCTGTAAAAGAAAAATTGGACCCAAGATCAAGTGTCTAAGCAATAATTACAAATCAATAGGGTAGCCACCGTACAGTCCTCGCACTCTATTCTGTTCATTCTCGTAGCGACCGTGCCTCTAGTATCATGGGGGGTGAACAGGGTCGCAGGGTGCATGTGGAGGTCTGCTGAGTGGCTGTCTGAAGTGCCTATAGGTCGTGATGGCACCGTAGAGGTAGCCTGCCCGACATAACAGGGGACGTTGGTCTGGAGGAAAGCTGATAGTTGACTGCTTGGTTCAGTCCCGTATACTTCGGTAGCCCTACTTCCTTCCTATGTACATGGGGTGATTCAGTCCCAAGACCGATGACAGATTTCTGAGCGGGTGGCTTCGTGCATTGGGGTTGGAGGGAAGGAGCACTAGTGGTATTGGCGGCCTTGATCTTGCGACGTCTTCAGCTGTAGTGAGGTTGATGCATCGGGCAATCTGTAGGCAGTGGATGGTCATCCTGCGGGTTCTGCTGATCGGTTGCGATTTGAATCTGGCTGGCAGTAGTGGCATCGGGCAGCATCGGAGATGTGGTGCACTAGGGTGGCATACAGATGTACCCTGTGCCTGGACTGGGAAAGGCTGCCTGTGCAGCGGACCTCGCTGGTGATATATATGCCTTTGGTAGGTGAGAGGCCTGTGGATAAGCCTTGGAAAAGGGCAGTGTAGACAATTCAACTGGCGGTGGATGAAGCAGGCGCGTGGACTGAGTCGGCAGCAGGTTCAGCTGGTCCAGGAGGGTGTGTGATATAAGATACGGTTGATCCTGTCCTTTAACACTCTTGGTTATATTCGTTGTGATTCCAACAGTGTCATTAGAGGTGTTGGTTTGACATAGGTGAGTCAAAGGGCTTGCCAGTTTGGAGGCATGGTTATTGTTGTGTAGTTCAGCTGAGAGAGGCAATCTACGCCTGCTATCTGATGGTGTCAGCCGTTCTCCTCCAGCAGGACCAGTGTGGTCTGCCCCTCGTCGGTCCTTCTTCTGCCTTTCTGCGGAAAGGTTGGAGCTTGGGATGGATGCGGTATGGCTGTTAGGATGGAAGTGCCTCTTCCTTGCTCACATGCATCAGGCGGGGTTCTCACAGGTGACTTCCCATGGTAAGTGCTGAGCTGTCGGGGGGTTCTTTGTCGTGGACGCTCCCATCAGATACCTGCATGCAAATGGATGCGACGCAGAAGCAAGTGAACTGGCTCTGCACAGAAGCAGGACGTGAGCTGCCTCGACAGACTGAGAGAGAGGTTGTGAGAGAGGCGCTCCTTCTTGGTGGCCAGGGATCTCACCCTCACAGAAAGGCCTTTTACATTGTGCCATTTACTAATAGTCTTCTCGTCTTCGGTCAGCTTGTACTAGTGGCGCTGGACCAAGATTTTTGAGGCTAGCTCCCCACCTTCGTACCAATGTGTGGGCAATGTGCTTCCACACCACGTAGCTGAGGAGCTTATTCCGAAGTGTATTGCCAGGTCTATCATCCGTTC
Organism: Laticauda laticaudata; assembly: GCA_004320025.1. Classification (NCBI taxonomy): domain Eukaryota; kingdom Metazoa; phylum Chordata; class Lepidosauria; order Squamata; family Elapidae; genus Laticauda; species Laticauda laticaudata. The sequence goes on from BHFT01057276.1 coordinate 2,941, forward strand.
TACTCTCCAAGCAGCCTGCTTCCTTTTGTGTCGCTATAGAGCTGTGTCTCTTCAGCCCGAAGAATCCCTGCAACCATAATTCCCACACCTCTTCCTCATCATGTTCCTCAGCTCGATGGAGTATATGCTTCTCTCCTCCTTACATATCGCTGACGCTTGTCATGTGGGCGCTCCTTTCCCTCTCTCATGGAAGGGGCCATATGTGGCGCCCTGCATTACGGGATGGGGCTTCAAGGTTTTGATAGGGGCTGGCCTTCCACACCACAGAGCAAGCGCAGCAGCAACACAGTACGCACAAAAAGCAGTTACCCGCCAGCCACCAGCAGACCAGCGAGCACCCAGCAACAACCTAGCTAGGGACCCCAGAGGACCACACAGGACACCAGCAGCTCCAGCGAGGACCAGGTGGGCAGCACCAGCCAGCACCCAGCAGCACCAGTGCAAGGACCAAGGCAAAGCCAGCAGCCAGCAGGGTAAGCTACCCAGCAGAAGACGCCATTCACACAAGAGAGCAGTGCCAGCACGAGATAAGCAATCCAGTCTAGAACACACGCACAGAGGCAGGTTGCACAGCATAGATAAGCACAGCAGAAGCACGCCCAGGTTGCAAGCCTCAGCGAAGCTCCATCCAGAAGAGTCGCCAGTAGCTGCAGCGAACCAGCAAAAGCCAGATGTCAGCACCAGTGGTGGGATGGTGGCAGCCTCGTTCCCTCTTGCCAGGAGCTGGCCCAGATGCCACAAGACTCCTCTTCTTTCCAATGTGTTGGTTTTACTTGGATGAATGGCTTGGCTGGTATGACTGTGGGTGGATTTTTTTCTATTTGGAGAGTGGCCCTAAAGGCAGGGGGGTGGGGGGATTCTTCTCTGATATGGTGACCTGCTTGCGAGCTGCTTCCCTTTAATATCTGCGGATGACGCAATGCAGCCTCCCTGCTATGCGACAGTGTAAATTTGCTCTGTATCGCTAGGCTTACCGTAGGCTTCCGCTGTGTATTCCGCTTCTATCTGCAATCGCATCGTCTGCATCCGCCCTCTTTCCGTTGCGCGTGCGCTTCGCTTGGCATCTCGCCCGGAAGCCTGCTCATGTGCTCATCACGCTCCCATCCACTTTCCTCACTAGGCTTCCATGCGGAGCAATCTTCCATTGCCCTATACATCTCCCCCCTCCATTCCTTTCCGTTGTTGTCGGGGGTCTGCTTAGTGCAAATTCGGGCCACCTTTTGAGAGCGGATAACAACGGACTGACGGATGGAACATTTTCTCATCTGCTGTGTCCTTTTTACAAACGTTTTGCATCCGTCAGCCAATGTGACAGGCCCTTTAAAAAAAAATTGAAAAATAAATTTGTATTTGGAATATATGGAATAACATTAGTTAACACTGTGTCTCCTTTGACACAACCAGCCGCATTTCTCTTCGGCCAGTGACTATGTAATTTATTATCCAAATCGGGATATTTTTTAGAGTGATAGGAGGTTCTAAAAAGACTAAATAATAAAAATATGAAAATTATATTTATTTTTCCTGAGTTTCCCATTGGTCTCATTTTCTATCGAACAGCACTTCTGGCAATTCCAGGTGTGGTTCTTTGACTGGGGACAAATAAACTGACTCAGGAATGAGAAACAAAAGGTACTGAAGTTGCCATTGATGAGAGGCCCAAGTAAAGGTGATGTCAGGCAACCTTTCCCCACTTGTACCTTGCTTACAATATCCCTGTGTAGCTGTTGTGATATTTTCCATGGCATGATTTGTATAGCTCAGGCTTTGCTTCTTTCCCCCGGCACCAGCTTGCATGGCATTTAGCTTTTCTGTACAAGTTGATGCTGTGAGACAGAAATGGAGCCAGTGATGTGCAAGCCAGCACTATGGGAGAGAAGTCAGTGCTGCAGGAAAGGGTGCCTAGGATCCAAAAACACGGGATAAATCTACACAGCAAGGACATCTCTAGCATCTGGCGTGGTGGTCAGAATGCAGTATTGCAGGCTAATTCTGCTGACTGCCGACTGCCAACAGTTTGATCCTGACCAGCTCAAGGTTGACTCAACCTTCCATTCTTCCAAGGTCAGCAAAATGTGAACCCAGATTGTTGGGGGCAATATGTTGACATTGTGAACTGCGAAGGCTGTAAAGCACTGTGAAGTGGTATATGAGTCTAAGTGCTAGTGCTATTGTTTGTGAAATGGAAGCTTGCAGCAAGTACTTATCAGCTTGCTTTAAACCAGTGGTCAGCAACCAGTGGGCCAGGGACCACTTGTGGTCCATGAGAAAATTTTGGTGGCCCACAGAGAAATGTCACCCCCAAAGCAATTAATCCAGGCTGCATGGGAACAAAGGCTGTGTCGACCACATGGCCCATGGGAACACAAGGCTTGCATTGCGACAACACAAGGTAGTGAGGGGAGGGAGGAAAGGGCAGAAAAGGGAAACTTGCCCCACTCGCCCCACATGCCTCGCCTGGCCACCAGGCTTCTTTCTTCTTCTGCTTTTGGCTGCACGCAAGGAAAGTAGCAAAAGTCTTTCTTTCTCTCCTGCAAATTCTGCCAGAAATGAGTCTTTGGGACCCTGCAAGGCATCCTGCTTCAAGAGGCTGCGCCCACACAATAAGTCTCACAGAGACTCATTTCTGGCAGAGTTTGGGGGAGAAAAAGATTTCTGCTGCTTCTGCTGCTTTCCTTGAATGAAGCCAAAAGTCTCTCTCTCTCCTGAGAACGGAGCTGGAGATGGTATCTTGTGAACCCAAATAAAGAATGATCTATTGGTAGGAAAACAAGAATTTTCCTGCAGGCATTTTTTTGGAATCTTCCCAGGGTCTCTGGTCCATGGATTTAAAATTATGAGTTTTGTGCTCCCTGGGGTCCAAAAGGTTGGCCACCCCTGCTTTAAGCAATGCAGTGTGGTTGAAATATTCACTGCTGAACAGCCCCTCCAATTCAAATTAACCATTAAATGTGAATTGGTTATGTGATGGTTGCACTGACATGAGTTCTGTGCGTCACTGAGCCAAAAAAACGTAAAGATGATAAACCGGTTAAGAACTGATTTGAGTGACCAAGAATGAAGTTGATGACCTGGGACAGCAATCACATGAGAAAGGTTGATGGACTAATGAAGAACAACTGGTGGATCACTCAAAAAGAAATTGTTGTCAAGCTTGGCATTTCTCATGTGGGATCACATTATTGATGTTCTTCAATATTGGAAGCTTTATGAGGCTCACAGCAGAGATGAAAGCTTCAAGAGTTGAAATTTGCCTACAATTGTTTTCACACTACAAGAATGTGGGGGACGAATTTCTTCAAAGCATTGTGATACCTGATGGAACATGGACTCATCATTGTGTCTCAGAAATGAAGTGTCAATCCATGGAACATTATCATAAAGCTTTACCTGCAGGGGAAAAAATAATCAAAACCCAGGCTTTACAGAAATGTTCACCATTACATATTTTTGAGGCATAGATGGGTTATTCTATTTATCTCCTTGAGCCTGGCACCTCTATCAACTCAGAGCACTATAGTCAAAACTTTGAAGCAACAATTAAGCAGTGTCTGGAAGCAAAAGGAGAACATTTTGATGCCACATGCCAGCACTAGGTCTCACAACACTGTGCCGTTCAAGAACCCATTGCAAAGTTGAATGTCGCCATCTTATTCCATCCAATACACAGTCCAAATTTTGTTCCATGTGATTTCTACATCTTTCCATGATTATTTTTGTGGAATCTGTTTCACTACAACTGAGTTAATGTTGTAAGCTAGAGTCACCTTGTGGTGAGATAGGCATGAACATGTTTAATAAATAAAAATAAATAAATAAAATACATTAATACTGAAAGAACTTACATTACCTAGTTGAAGGGACAGAGTATGAATCTCTTTCCCAGTGACTTGAAAAAGCTTTCCCATCGCTGGCAGAAGTGGTGCAAAAAGTGATAGGCAATATGTAGAGAAGTCGACACAGGTTACAAGGAATGCATAATATATTTATTATAGGGTTGACTATATGCTTGCAAGTCAGGACTCTCAAAAACAATTTCAGTCAGTCATTGCTCAGTCTTAGCCAATAAGGGTGAACACTAACAAATTGGACATAAACAGGAGCAAATAGAAAATAGGAGGGAGGGAGGAGTATTAGGTATGTTTGCCTTCTTGACTTATTCGTAAAAAATAATAAAGACGGGATATAAGTAAATAAAATAATCAGTATTTTTTATTATTTTAGTTGCTGGGTATGCTGCCCTCAGAGATTCTGTCATTTAATGAATTAATAAACCATTTCCCCCTCCCTCATAAAAAGATAAACGTGTTTCTGTACCCTGTTTCTCAACCCATTTGATCTCAGGTGTTAACGTCTACAAAGTGATTTACAAAATATTATTATTGATATCTGGGAGGTTGGAAGAGAATTTTGATTTTTAAGCACCAAGAACTCTCAACAATTTTCTGTTCACCAAGTGATGTATCGGTGTTATAGAGAGAAGGTGTATAGGTGACATACTAATGTTCTGTGAAATGTGTTATCCCAGGAAATCTTGAGAGTGTTTTATAGCACCAAATCCTATGAGAATGGAAAAATTACATTTTTCTCCTAGCTGGACTGAATGAAACACTAGCTAGATGGAGGGCCTGGATAATGGGAAAACAAGGAGCCCCAAATACAAGGTGAACTTGTTGGAATATGAATTTCATTGGTCTCTGGAGTAAGGAAGAGAAAATGCAAAGGGATTTGCAAGCTTAGTGAAAACCTAAAATGTAGAGGTTTGCAATGCGTAACATCATGCAAGCTATGTCAGTATATACAGCCAAAGCAACACAGAAAAAAATAGTTCTTGCCAATGCTCCATAGCAGTGGTTCTCAACCTTGTCTTTCCAACACGGACCCCCTTTAAATATATTTTGTGGCCACAGACCATGACCACAAACCCCCAAGACAACTCAAGATTTAAATCATAATGTTTCTTCAAAACTTCATTGACTCACTATGACAATACACGGCACCCCAGAGCCTGTGGACCACAGGTCGAGAATCACTGTTCTGTAGTATAATGAAGCTATGGCCCTTCAGAAATTGTGAATTACAATTCTCAAATAGTGAGTCAGTGGTGAGGTATACTGGAAGTGGCTTTCAACGACATAATAGACCCACAGCTTCCCGCAACCCCTATAGCATATGGCCTTTCCTCATCTTAAGTACAGAAGCATTTCCCATTCATTATCTCCTTTTCTTACCTCTTTGATTTCCACTGTCTTTCCTTTAGTTTCCCTGTCTTTTCATGTCTCCATATCAAGGGAGGGAAATCTAATGCTCCCTGACTGTAATTTCTAGCATATTCAACCAACCTGGCAAATGGTAAAGGATATTTAGAACTTTGGTTCAGCAGTCTCTGGAAAGGCAAAGATTACTAGCTGTGCTGTGTATCCAAATTGCCAGATTTTCTTTGCTTAGAGAAGCTAGCCGCAAATGTCTTTGTTCTGTGCGCTTGATGAAACATCACCCAAGCTCAGGCAGTATTGGCAGTTTCGCCATGAAAACATAATACAGAGAAATCGTAGCCTTTTTCAGCATGCATTACAAATGGCTTTATGATCTCGCTTCCCAATCCATTCACAAGCTAACTTAGGTGAAGAGGAAGTAATGATTTGCTCAAGGACACCTGTGAGCTTTATTGAATGGAAAATGGAAATATGATATGAGCCATTTTGATATCTAAATCGAAATGGCCATTTCACTGGTTTGGCTGCATTTTATTTTCTAATTCTGTTCCCTTCTATTCACCAATTCCATCACTGAATGACAACATAATTCAAGAATTCAGGAAGAGCCTGGGATAATTAGTTGCTCTCCTGAAGTAAAATATCCAGTGGTACTTCTCCTCGTTTGGAAATAAACAAAAGGTTGACAAATTGATGGATAATGGGCTGCATCACTCTACTATATACCTAGAGTCATTGTAGTGAATCTAATTTTCTCTTTTATCTGCTCCAGTCATAGAATCAGAGAATATAAGGTTTGAAAAGGATCCTGCTTCCAAAAAAGTGCTAGTCTAATGCTGCCCTGGTCACATCATACCTGGAATACAGTGTTCAGTTCTGGTCACTCCAACACAAGACATTTTGCTGAGAGCTACAGTAAAAAGAAAAGGGGAGTGAAGATGATGAAGAGCTTAGAGGCTATGAAGAAACTGTGAATGTTTAACCTAAAGAAGGTTGAGGGGAGACAGGATAGCAGTTTTCAAATTCTTGAAGATCTGTCAGAGGAATAACAGAATAATAGAGTTGGAAGGGACCTTGGAGGTCTTCTACTCCAACCCCTTGCTCAAGCAGGAAATATACAATATCGGACAAATGGTTGTCCAACCTCTGCTTAAAAACCTCCAGTGTTGGAGCATTCACAACTTCTGGAGGCACATTGATCCACTGATGAATTCCTCTGTCAGGAAATTTCTTTTAAGTTCTAGGTTGCTTCTCTCCTTGATTAGTTTCCACCCATTGCTTCTTGTCCGATCTTTAGGTGATTTGGAGAAAAGGTGGCCCCCGTTCTTCTTTGTGGCAGCCCCTGAAATACTGAAATACTGCTATCATACCAGTCCTAGTGCCTTTTTTTCGTTAAGCTAGACATACCCAGTTCCTGCAACTGTTCTTCCTTTGTTTTATCCTTCAGTCCTCTCATCATCTTTGTTGCTCTTCTCTGCACACTTTTTAGAGTCTCAATATCTTTTTTTATATTGTGATGATCAAAATTGCAATATTCCAAGTATGGTCTTACCCAGGAGTAGGATGCAAATATTTTTACTACCAGTTCTGTGGGTGTGGCTCGGTGGGCATGGCCATGTGACTGGGTGGGTGTGAGCTTTTTTGCAGCATATTCCCCCCCCCCCCCCCCATTTTTATTTTTATTTTTNCCCCCCCCCCCCTCTCCATTTTTATTTTTATTTTTTGCCTCCTGGGCCTCAGGGAAACCTCCTTGGAGGCCGTTTTTGCTCCCAGGAAGCTTCCCTGATGCCCAGGAGGCAAAAAACTGAGTACAGGGCACAGGGGGCGTGCAGCAGCACACACACCCCACGCACCCCTTTTGCCTCCTCGGTCTCAGGGAAGCCTCCTGGTGAAGGAGTAAGACAGCAAGGGGAATCCCGGCACAGCTGATCGTCAGAACAGCTGATTGTTGGGAGGAGGGTTCAGTTGAACTGATTGCTGTTTTTTTACTACCAGTTTGGCTGAACAGTAATATTTTTTATTACCATTTTGTTTGAACCATGCCGAAACGGTAGAATACCACCACTGGTCTTACCAAGGTATTATAAAATTAACAGGCATTAACATTTCATGTGATCTTGACTCTATCCTTCTATTAATTCAGCCTAGGATTGCATTGGCTTTATTCACAAGGAACAAGAGCATAAATTTATTCTCCATAGTTCTCAAGAGTAGAACTAGAAACCACTGGTGGATGTTTTACAGAGAGAGAGCGCTTCAAAATAAGGAAGAATTTCCTGACTGTGAGAGTTATACAGCAAAGGAACAATTCAGTTTGTGGAGTTGTGGATGCTTCATCGTGGGAGGTTTTTATCACAAGATTAGATAGGATGGTCTGGTGATTCCTGCCCCAGGCAAGGGATTGGAATTGAAGATTTCCAAATCTCTCTAATCTAAAGGTTTTATAAATCTATCCAATCTCCACCGCCCAGGGAATCCAATAAATCTTGATTTTGCTCTGAGGCTAGTGACAACAGGATCTTTACTTTTTAAAACTCCACAAAATTATTCTGCCCTGGCATCACTTGGGTAGCGTTAGGGGTAATATAAAAAGTCATTAGACCTAGGCCCTCACAAGCCAATAAACCTCTTAGGGCCACCATCAGATGATAAATCCAATGGAAATTAGCAAGGGGACCTGTAGAAGACAACATCCCCCTGCTTCATCCAAGCTTCCACCTTCCATTTGATTGCACTGCATTTATTAACAGTAGCGAGCAGAAGATATGTTATCATATCAGAATACTTTGTTCAAGTAAGAAGAAAATTCAGACATGTCCTTGGCCCATCTTTTCGAATGACCCAGCAGATACAGAAGTAAAGCCAACTATGTCTTGAATGAAGCTTAGCTTCTGTTGATTTCAAGGGACATCTGTGTCATTTTCTTGGGAGCAATACAGAAATAATTGACTCTAACTTCTAGAGTGCTTTTTCAACTTTCCAGTCTCATCCATACTCCTGAAATTTCCTTCTGGTTTTCCATCTGAGTACTGTCATGCCCTTGGTAGAGTCGGACTCTGAGAGAGAGGAGGAACAGCCAACAGGGAGTGGAGGTGTGGCTCCGGAGGTTGTGGAGGAGGTTGGGGAAGGGCAGAGGCCAGCTGGGCAGTCAGAGGAAGACCCAGGCCCTTCCCCTATCCATCCTAGGAAATGCAGGGAAGAACAGAGAAGGAAACAGTTTGGCTTACGAGAGAAGAAATAGCCATGATCCCCCTCATTAGTTGCAACTGGGGAGAATAGTATATAAGAGAGACAGTTACAACACAGCGCTGCCAGAAGCAAAGCGTGTTTATTTGGGGCTGAAGTTATCTTGGTTGGAGTCCTTCCAACAGACTGTGCCTTGTCATCTCCTTGAATTTGGTAATTACTTATCCTGGTCCATTGTGGAAATTTTACATTGTAGTTTGTTTGGATTTTTATTTCACCTCTATCTGCTCATTGAGTTCGGACTGTATTGCTTTCTTTTGAAGACTATTTTTGAGTAAGTTTTATCTCCAACTGAGAATTATTGAACATTGGGGCCAAGTTGGAGGCATTAAAGGACATTTATTTATGTTTTGGATTTTGTTACGTTTGTGTTACACTCCAGGTCATCAC
>BHFT01057278.1:0-38533 GCA_004320025.1 Laticauda laticaudata
TGAATATATCAACCCAGCCATTCTGGTTTAGAGTTTAGCATGCTGTTTGATTCTGGCTTAGTCAATGAATAAACCATAGCTAAGATCTTCCTGCTCCTTAATGCAGCTGCCCCTCTGTCCCTTCTCCAGCCCCCTTTGGCATCCAATTTTGCAATGCCAACCTCCCCGGGGCAGCGAAGCAGCCAACCTCACCCTCTTTGCTTCAACCCAAAGTCCACTTGCATCAGGCCAAGCAAGGGGAGGTACTCTGCACACGCTCAGAGACTCCCAACTTCAGTGAAGCGTTCCGCCCATCTTTATGCTTTGCCCGGGAGGAGGAAGGCATGTTGAAGCAGCCCAGACCAGCGGAGGTGGAGGGAACAATCGCTTGGAAACTAAGCAAGCAAGCAAGCTCAGGGCTCAGTCCGAAGAACCGGGCTATAGAAGGAAGCTAGGTTCTAGGTCTGGGACAGCCACATAGAGCCAAACCGAACCGAGCCACATGCCTTGGAGAGCCGCAACTGCACCCATCCGCATCCTGTGCGCAAGCTCGGCTGGCTGGAGAGGTGGAGGCCGAGCGGGCACTGTGTGCTCCCTTGTTCTCCAGGGAAGGGGGCTCTTATGTTGGACCACCCACCCATTCCACTGTGCGCCTTGGGAGGGTTTTGCTTTCGGGCCTTCTGGCGCGTCTCCACCACTTCCACCGGAGAAGGCAGCCTGCAAGCTAAGGCACCCTCTTTTCACCACATCCCACCTCTTCCCCACCCCTAGGCTTGGCAAGGCTCACTGCGCATGGGTTCCGCATTCGAGGTGCCGGCTACAGAGCGATGAAGCAGTCAATGGGCTGCGTTGCCGGGAGTCAGTGAGCCTGTGGGGCCAGCACCTCGAAGGCCCCCCTGCCACATCTTAGTATCCCCTGCCAGCCCCTTGCCTCTTAGTGCCCCCCTAAGGTATCCCACTGCCCAACAGGGGGTGGTTCCGCCCACTTTGGGAACCATTGCTCTATAGTCTAGGTCTAGAGAAAAGTTTCGCTACCAATGAGACTGTTTCTCTCTCTCATTAATTAATTTTTTTAATAATTTTGCAAACACTACATATTTTCCCAACTTCTTTCTCTACCAAAAGCTACCAAATTAAAAAATTAGGAGCTGAAAAGCCCACAAAGCAACATGATTTCCAATAGGCTGAACCCTCCGTTGGAATTTGATCTCTGGTGAAGGTGTATTTCTTAACTCTAAGACTGAAAAAGTAAACATTGAACAGAAATTCTGGATCTAATTGGGATTTGCTACATTTACAAAACTTATTATCAATATATATTTATAACTACATCTTATCTATCATATACGCTACTCAGAGAATCCTAAGATATCTTCAGGCAACCAAGAAGTTATCTGGGATCTCGAAGTAGATTGATCCGTACCCATAATGGGATTCAAATTATTTTACTACCGGTTCTGTGGGTGTGGTTTGGTGGGTGTGGCAGGGGAAGGAGACTGTAAAATCTCCAGTCAGAGATGGTATTTTCCAGTTCTTCGAACTACTCAAAATTTCCACTCCTGGTTCTCCAGAACTGGTCAGAACCTGCTGAATACCACTGCTGATCCTTTCTGTTATTGGTGAAATATAGGGCGATGTTTGACTGAGGATATGCCGTTCCTTTTTTTTAGCATGAAATATTAATACCAACCTACATTCATACATCATCTATTCCTGTAAACTTTTTTTCTTAGTCTTCTGAAATACTTTTGTATAACATCGAAGCATTGTTGTGAATTATTTCATAGTCTGAATCGCAGTGTTCAGTATGAATTCAGGAATGCCTTAAGTTACTATTGCTCAGCCGCAAACACATTCCACCTACAATGTGGAACTTTTATTTCTTTTGAAATTTTCATCAACAAAATTACAGTTTTAAGCTGTGCACTGAATATTTCCAGAAGCATTAAATTGGAGTCATAGCTAAGTGTTGTATTTCCCTAAGGCCTTATATACATTCTTACTACAATTAGCTTTATTCTGCATCTCAGTATAAAACTTTGCAAAGAAGCTTATAAACCGTATAACCATGTAAATAAAATAAAATAAAATTATTTAAGGACCCAGAAGAAACAAAGCATTTGACAATAATGGATCTATGTAAAGGATGAGTTTTACCTGCTTTCTTCCCACTTCCAAACTCCTTTCTTTTTTCAGTGTGATTATTTCCATTTCTAGAAAATGTAAGCCTTGCAGCTTCAATGAGGAAATGTTCTCCCCAGCACAAATGAAATAGGTTTTTAATCTCTTTTTCTCTCTCCATTCTTTAAACAAACAGGATGGGGCTGCCCAAAAAAATCACCTATGACCACTTCAAAGCCAAAGACCTTTTATGTGCACAACATATTTTAAAAAGAACCTGAGCCATCATACAATTAATCAGCGGGAACGGCTTGCCTCTGGAAGTTGTGGGAGGTTTTCAAGAAAAGACTGGACAGCCATTTGTCCAGAATACTGTAGGATCTCCTGCAATGCAGGGGTTGGAGTAGAAGACTGCCAAGGTCCCTTCCGATCCTATTATTTTGTGTTCTATGAGCTTTAATTGCATCACTATGGTCCTCACTGTGATTTTTTGGAGCCATTCCATCAGGATGCTACTGTCCATGGTGCTCTTGGTTTCTCCATCCCCCTCAACTAATAGTGATCCACAACTGAACAGTTGGCACAACTATTCCATTTAAACTATTGCTTTTTTCCCCTGAAGAAATGTTTATATTTCCCTGCAGGGATCGTCTTAAGATTAAATGTATTGATGTCAACTTTTTTTTAATGTTACACATTAAAAACTGGGCTATTTGCCTGTCTCCCGTTGTTTTCTGCATTTTTCTGGCCCACCAGATCTAGCAGAGATGTCCTATTCTGGATCCCTTTCATCAAACAGTGTCATCTTGGGTGATCCAAAAGTGGTTCCTCCTCTCCACATTTCCTGCTGAGGAAAAATGAATTCAGCCAGCATTCCACTTTCTGAACATATTTAGCCTACATTGTTCTGTTTTGGTTCCAAATTCAGTCCCTCTGCGCTTTTTAGAACTTTTGCTCCTGTTTACTTTTGGGCAATGCCATTTGGTTATACCAAGAGTCTTCAAACTTGGCAAGTTTAAGACTTGTGGACTTCAACTCCCAGAATTCCTGAGCTAACATGACTGGNTGTGGACTTCAACTCCCAGAATTCCTGAGCTAACATGACTGGAGGAGGAATTCTGGGAGTCGAAGTCCACAAGTCTTAAAACTGTCAAGTTTGAAGACCTCTGGGTTATATGCATGGAAGGACTCTTGGCTAAGATTCAGATTGGAGGGAAAATGAGACTCCTGCAATAAAACATTCCAGTGTAATGCTTCTCTTTGGATAAATTATTCAGTTCTCTCTGGGTTTTCTATTTCTTCAGTCATCAGCATTCCATCAATACTGATCATGCTCATTTCGTAGTACACATTTTTAAAAATATCATTTTATTCTCTTTCAGGCTTCTTTGTACTTCTGCAAACATTGTGATCCCCACCTGTCTTTCATTCCATTGATCTGTCGGCCACTTTGCAAACCTTTTCAAATAAAGAACTCAGGGTAAAATTATTTGAAAACACATTTTCTATTATGTCCAATACACTTCTAACATTATCTTTTAATTGTCTTTTAGCTAAATCCATGCTGATTTTCATGAACAAACTTGCATAGTTTATTCATGAAAATTTTTAGCCTACCTGCCATAATTGCTGAAAGCACTTTATAATCACTGTTCAATAAAGAAATTAGTCTGTAATCTTTAGCACAAGTTAGATCTTGTATTTCCTTTGATAACAATACCATACAAGTAGTCTTCAATTTACGATAGTTTATTTAGTGACTGTTCAAAGTTACAACAGCACTGAAAAAAAGTGACATGACCAATTTTTCACACTTATGATTGTTGCAACATTGCTATGGTAACGTGATTTGGATGCTTGACAACTGGTTCATATTTATGACAGTTGCAGTGTCCTGGAATCATATAATCATCTTTTGTGACCTTCTGACAAGCAAAGTCAATGGTGAAGCCAGATTCACATAACAACCAGATTACTAATTTAACAACTGCAGTGATTCACTTAACAAATGTGGCAAGAAAAATCATATAATGGGACAAAACTCACTTAACAAAATTCTAACATAGCAACATCAATTCTGGGCTGAATTGTGGTTGTAAGTTGAGGACTATGTGTATTGGCATTGGCCTCTTTCCAAGATCCTGGCATTGTGTCTGTAAAATAGATTTCATCTTTTTCTGAAGGGGTTGCAAGAGTTGATCTTCAAAACATTTGAAGAATGTTTTACATTTAAGAACTTAATAATCCATTCAGTCCTGGTACTTTCCATTTTAACCATTTGTATATATATTATGGAAATATTGGAAGCTATATGAAATATTAAAACAGGGAAAGCATTGTATAAACTTTATTTTTTACTATATTCCTCTTTTTAAGGAAATATATTTTGTACAAATTAGAATAGTAATGAAAAATAGTTTTCTGTACACTGACACTGTCCACTAATACCTTATTTCCTTGAATTTTCAATATCTTTTTTATCTTTGCTTTCTCATTTTGTATGAAACTATTCCTCAGGTTTATTTGCAAACTCAAAATTCTTCTGTTTTACATATTTCCTTTTTTTTCTATGCACATAAATAATTGTAGGAGTTTAATCTGATATGCAACTGTTGCAGTTATCAGTGTATTCTGTAACTCTTCTAATTTCTTTGAGTTTAACTTTAGCCAGTCAGTCTTTCTCAGTTCAATTCATCTCACAGAATTGTTTTGGGGAAAATGGAAAGAAGATGGAGTGCTATGTATGTTTGCCACCTTGAGTTACTTATAATCTAATAGAAATGGGATCTAATAAATAATTTCATACAAAATGGCCTGTATTTTTTCTTAATTTTTAAAAACTTTTGGTTATGTTGGAATAAAAAAATAGCCTCTCATAGAAGCTTTATTAGCACCCCAAATAACCCACCATCCCTATATCAAAGTTGTCAAAAATTATTCGTTCTTTGCCACAGTGATCCACTATCACCACCACTATCCATCTGTAATAATCCTTCATTTATTTAATTTGCAACTTCAGTCCATCAAATTGACCATGAACTGATACTTTCTGTTCCTACTGGGGGAGCTCTGGGGTCCTGTCTTAGCAGCATGCTGGTCACTACTGGAAAAAAAAACCTGAAATGCAGTAATCTAGTATTCAGAGCAAGAAAAGCAACTGAGATTTGCTAATATGGCAAATAAAAACCCATTGAATGCATTTTTTTTTTTAACTTTTAACAGTCTGGTGCCCATCATACAGCTTCCACACCGAATAGGGTTTTATTGAAGAGCAAAGGACAAATGTATGCCCCAAAACATGGAAAGACAGTAATTTGTCTGTGAAATGGAATCAGGTTTGCACCTGAGTACAAACCAAACAGATTGAAAACAGGCATTGATTGGCCAGCAATAATCTGCTCAGCACTGATTGGACGATAATTCTCTACGGTTTCTGGACATCCAAACATATAAACATGTAGCATCAAATATCTGAGTAGATCTCCAAATAATCAAAACATCCTGGATTAGATTTGGGTTAAGAAAGGCTGAGAGACTGAAAGCCTAATCATTTGAAAGACTTTGTGGCTTGCAGAGGCCAGACAAAAGCTGGGATGAAGATCAACAGGGGCAGAGAGAACAAACCTTTCCGCAGCATATGCAATGAGATACATTTATGCAGATAAGATTAAACCATGCCTAATGCTAAAAACTCTTAACTGGGGCCTGCAAAAATAACTACCCTCAAAAAAACTGAAAGCTCAACAGGCTTTGCCAAAAATAACCACATACCCTATTTGAAAATCACCGCTTTGGGGTGGCAAAATGTGAAAGTACCTTGAGGGAGTCTTTATTACAAAGCTTTAGGGCTGCAGGAAAGCATCCTGCAGGCTTTAGTTATTTCTGTACTCTTAAACCATAGAAATCTCATCCAGTTTGGAACCCTCCTTCAACCCCAAGGAATTTCAGCCTTAAAGCTATAAATCTTTTAAGTTTTCGGCACTGTCAAAGTTATGGTGTGACTTTTGTGGATATTGTGCAGAATGTACACATACTATATATTCGTTTATTCTCCTCCTTTCTGAGGGCCCCATCCTAGCTCAGACTTCACAGCTGGAAAGACTGCTTATTTTTTAAACTACTTGGAATGACTTCTGTTTGATGGTGAAAAGACTTTCTTATACCCACAGATAGGGTACCACAAATGTTTTAAGGTGGGTTTCAGACAGGAAGAACTGATACCAAAAGAACCAACTGTAAATAATAAAGACACTTGTCTAATTTGGGATAGTAGTATAAAAAGAAGCATTTTCTATCTCCGATACTGCAATAGTTTTGTTGCTGTTTTCAGGTTAAATTAAAAGCATAACCTGTACCCACAAGGATCAGATATTTAATTTCATACTAATCTTAATCCAGGGACCAAGACCCTTCCTTACAAGAATGAAATAAACACAAATCCATCTAATAGTATTATTTAACAGAAAATCCTATTATACTCTGTAATATATTTTGAGTATCTTTGTATAAAATTACTTAATTAATGCAACATTTACACATTGCAAGATTTTTAAAAAATAATTCTATATTTATTCTATAGCTTCACACCACTGCTGAAAAGGGCATTTCATCTAATTTACTGAATAAAGTATTTCATAAAGGGAACCTGAAGAAAATCTTCCAAAAAAGAGACATATCAGTGGAGGTGTTTCTTTGAATATGAATTATGAATTATTACCTTTATTGTCAGATTACAACATGTGTACAATGAGATTGGCTGAGCCTCCCTTCATGCACACACCCCCAACACAACTCACAGTGAGGACAGAAGTCCCTAACCCAAGTCCCAATCTTATTCCATGATGTGACCTTGTTGCACAACGTGCCAGCCCCACAAGTCTGTGTTATTTTCCATCAGAAGTCTGACAGCCCACGGGTAGAAACTGTTCTTCAGCCTGTTGGTGCGGCTGACTATGAAGAAGTGAAGAAGTGCTGACTGGGATGTGAGTCTTCCCTGAGAATTTTCCTCACTCTTCTAAGGCAGCAAGCCCGAGTGATGTCATATAATGGTATCAGGGAACAGGCAACAATGTTTTGTGCTGTGCTCACCACCCTCTGTAATGTCTTTCTGTCCAGAGCTGTCAAGCCAGCATAACACACCATAATGCAGTATGTGAGGATATGCTTTCCATTGTGGACTGGTAAAAGGAGGTCATCAGTCGTTCCACTTCATTCTTTTGCAAGACCCAAAGGAAATGGAGTCTCTGTTGGGCCTTTCTGGCCATCTGGGTTGTGTTGATTTTCCAGGTAAGATCTTCGCTGAGGTACACTCCCAGGAATTTAAAGGGGGAAACTCTTCACACAGCTCCCCTCGATGTAAAGTGGGACGGGTTCCTCTCTCTTCTTCCGGAAGTCTAACACCATCTCCTTTGTCTTGCTGATGTTTAGATGCAGGTTGTTTTCTAGGCACCACGAGGATAATTTTTGAACCTCTCCCCTTGTACGCTATTTTGTCTCCACCTGTAATGAGACCCAATAAAGTAGTATCATCTGCAAACTTAATGATCACAGTGGATGGATCAGATGATACACAGTCATGTGTGTAAAGTGAGTACAGGTAGGGACTGAACACACAGCCCTGTTGGAAGCCAATGCTAAACTTCAGGGAGGTGGATGTGACAGATGCAGCCCTCACTGTTTGTGGTCGGTCCTTCAGAAAGTATTTGATCCAGTTGCAGATGGAAGAGGAAAAATCCAAGTCAATCAGTTTTTCGATAAGGATGCTCAGCAGGATAGTATTGAAGGCTGAGCTGTAGTCAATGAAAAGATCCTGACCTAGTTTCCTGGTTTCTCCAGATGGCTCGCTACAGAATGTAAGGCAGTAACTATGGCATTGTCTGTCGACCTGTTCCCCCTGTAGGCAAATTGATGTTTGTCAAAGTCTGGTGGGAGGCATGTCCTAAGGTGTTGGAGAACCAGTTTTTCGAAGCATTTCATCACTACTGACGTTAATGTGATTTTTTATTATTATTGTTGTTGTTTTGTTGTTGTTGTCATTGATTTTGTTAATCACTTACAGGATAATAGGTATAAATATAAGCATGAGTAAAAACACAGGAAATAGGTATGAATAAATGGGGATAATAGGACAGGGACGGTAGGCACAATTGTGCACTTATGCACGCCCCTTACAGACCTCTTAGGAATGGGGTGAGGTCAATNTGCACTTATGCACGCCCCTTACAGACCTCTTAGGAATGGGGTGAGGTCAATAGTGGATAGTTTGAGGTTAAAGTTTTGGGGGTTAGAGGATGTAACAACAGAGTCAGGTAGTGCATTCCGGGCATTGACCACTCAGTTGCTGAAGTCTTTTTTGTAATGTGACCCAAACTGAATGCAGTATTCCAGGTGTGGTCTTACCAAGGCTTTATAGCATGGTACTAATATTCCACATGATTTTGGTTCTATGCCTCTGTTTATACAACCGAGCATTGTATTAGCTTTATTTGGTTGCTGCTGCACACTGCTGACTCATGTTTAAGCGATTGTCCATGAAGGCTTCAAGGTCTCTCTCATAATTACTGTTTTGGAGCCAGGTTTCACCTAATCTGTACTTGTTCCCTTTGGTTTTTTTCTGCCCAGGTGTAAAATTTTGCTTTTCTCCACATTAAATTTCATTTTTAGGGCCCATTGTTCAAGTCTGTCAAAATCTTTTTGGATCCCAAGCTTGTCCTCTGGGGTGTTGGCTGTTCCGGCCAGTTTAATGTCATCTGTAAATTTGATGAGTTCTCCTTCTATTCCCTCATCTAAATCATTTTATGAAGATATTGAAGAGTACTGGGCCTAAGAAGGAACCTTATGGTACCCCACTGCTTACTTCCCTCCATGTTGATGTAGTACCATTAAGGGCTACTTGTTGAATATGGTTTGTTAGCCAGCTACAAATCCATCTGGTGGTGATGCTGTCAATCCCACATTTTTCTAGCTTACTAAGAAGTAGATTGTGGTCTACTTTGTCAATGCTTTGCTGAAGTCTAAATATGCTATGTCTATAGCATTTCGCTGGCCTACTAATTTAGTCATTTTGTCAAAGAATGAAATAAGATTGGTTTAGCATTATCTGATTTTAACAAACTTGTGCTAGTTCCAGTAGTTATAACTATATTTATATCTGGATGTTCACAAATCTGGTTTTTAAATATTTTTTCCAGTATCTTCTGGGGAATTGATATTAGGCTGATTGGTCTAATTGGTACTTTGAAAATCTCTTTTCTGCAAGGCATGTAGTGAATATTTTATTTATCTTTTGGTCACCTGATTTCCAAAAGACTCTGGACATCTTATAATTAAGATTCCATATGTATGTGTGTATGTGAGGAGAGTATATCTCATATTATATCTGATATCATATATGATATCTCCAATCATATATGCAACTGTCTGGAAGAGCAAAATAAAGCAGAATAAAACAGCCACAGGACAGAGGACACAGCAACTATACCAAGGCCTGAGAGAACGATTAGTTCTATAGCTTTCTGAACAATATAAGATTGAGATCCTTATGGATATCTGGGAAGAGGTCATTACATTGGCCAGGAATTGCAACAGAGTAGATGTCCTTCCTGGGTCCCACAAGGTGACCTTTTTTAATCAACAGGACCTGTCAAAAATAGCCTTAAGAAGAAACTTGTGAAGGATAAATGAAGATACACATTTTTTTTCAAAGGAAAATATATATCACCATAGAGAGAAGAATACATTCTCTAAGCCAAAGATAGTAGATTATGGTGCTCAATATCCTAAGACATTGGAGAAGGATTTATTTTTTTCTTTTCCTTCTAGGCAGAGTAATTCAAAGGGGAATACGATTTCCATAATTTTATTTACAATTGGCAACCATGAATTATGGAAGGATTTCACAGTAACAGTGAAAAGTAAAAGGGCTCCTGTATAATGGAAACAAATCTAGGGAAAAATGAGGGCCCAGGCTTACATATTTTTTGGAAAAGAGCCAGATTTAAACACAGAACAGAATATGATATATCTAGGAATCCCTATAATGACTCTTTAAAAATAGATTGCAGTATTCATCTTTAAGGCCCCACACCTATATGGAGGCCCCAGACAAAGCTAGATATAAAAGGATTCCCACCCAAACTATGCACTGGTTCTCTCAATTATGTGTAGTCTTATCCAAACAGTTCTTATAATGATTTTGCAAACCCAAGAAGAACGTAACTCACAGTACTGCCATCTTTTCAGTGACAGCTTATTGGCCTTTATCCAAACCACCTATGGTAGTTTTTATGTCTTCATAAGGTACAACACAGAAAAATTATTTAAGTAATAGGAAGGTGTGAATATCTCAAGGGGTTCAAGAAATTACAATCGATGACCAACAGAAAAGAATTTTGTCTGCAGAAAGTCTACTTTGAACGAATCATTTCCAAGAGTTTGCCAAACAGCTTTGTAAATATTTCACACTTAAAAAAAAAAAGAGTCTAGCCTGAAAGAAGGAAAAAAACCATCATGGCCATGTATCCTTTGACATATTCTCAACTGCTGTTAGCAAGTCTGTTTTTCTTTTTTTTGGAACGGGCAGCTGTAAGCCATTTAGGTTGCCATGGAGTATCCAGATCTCCTCTGAGAGAAGAAGGTGGTATGATGTGAGGATTGACTTCCTAGCTGAAATATCCTACCAGTGTAACCAGATATATGACAGCCTTAGTATCTGCCGATGGCTCTTTAGAAAGAAAATTCCCATGCAGAATTGGAATTTTACTGCAATGTTCCGCAGGCAGTGTGAGGGAACAACATGAATTTCAGCCTGAAGTTAGAGAAGAGACAGCTGGAGTTCGCTAAACTGAAATGTGGTCTTGAAGATTCCACAGCAGCAGCTGTTGTCTGAGAATCATACAGAATCAGCAGCTGTGCTGCCTGCCAAAGACACCTGTTTCCACCCACTGTTTATATATTTGTATGTGGAGCAAATGTTGCAAAGTGAGCCCTGTTTAAAATGACCTCTTATCTTAAGGAAGCTAATGGAACAGCTTGCTAGTAAAGGAAAAATAATAATACAATTATTATTGCAACATTATTACTCTTCCTATAGATTCATTGAAGGGGGGATGTCTCAAATATGTTAGTGCTGATTACTGTTTAATTATGTTCCTTTTGTAGGATTTGCATTTGATTTGCACTATAATCTGTTGCATTATTTCTCAAACTTGGTAGCTTTAAATGTGTGGAATTATGGGAGTTGAAGTCTATGCATCTTAAAATTGCCTAGATTGAGAAGCACTGATCTAATAATAAATCATTTATTTTTTCTTTCATGAACCATGATGGGGCATTCACTTCATTGAAGTACTGATCGATATCATTATGAATATCAAATTATGGCTTCTTACATAAGAGTAAATACATATGAGCAGAACATTCACCAAATTAATCTTAATCCACAAATTCATGGGGACAGCACCATATACATCCCAGGATTTCAGACATTTAGATCAGACAGACGTACTAAAGGGTGGAAGATTATGTTTATAATATCAACAATAGCAGGTCTCAGGATATAACTATAATATAATAAGTTCTGTGATGAAAACTTAGAGTCTTTCACATCAACTGCAGAGCCATTTTACGGAGGCTGAACCAAACAACCACAGGGTCCCTTCCCACCAATTTAAGGAGATTTCAAAGCAAATTCTAAAGAAAGAGCTTCTAAAATAATTCCAGCATGTAGAATTGGTCCCACCAGAGGCAAAAAATAATTTAGACCACATGTTCACACACAGTAAAAGATGCTTATAGGTCTTAACCAGAACAGCTGTGGGACACTCTGACAACTGCATGATTCACCTTGTTACTGCTTACAGACAAAGATTAAAAACCATGAAACAAGAATTAAATCAGTGAGACTGGTACGGATGAGGCAAAGCTGAAACTCCAGTGCTGCCTTGATTGCATTATTGGAAATGTTTTTGAAGATGCCTCTGCAGACTTAGATTGAGCTCAACAGATACTGTAACATCATATGTTCAGCTCTGGAAGATTTATGTGACCAACAAGAAACCTGCAAAGATATAGTAACAATAAACTTGGTTCACAGCTAAACCTAAGCAGCTACGTCATTCAAAGAGGAGCCTACAGAAAAGTGACTGAATTGCTATACAACCAGGGCAGAAACATATTAACAAGAGAGATCAAGCAGCAAAAAAAGCTACTCTGAAAAGTTAAAGAATTAGTTTCTCAACAAATGAACCAGCAAACATGTGGAAACCTCTTAAAAACATCACTGGCTTCAGCAAACCTCCTTCCCAGAGCAGAAGGAAATCAACAACTAGCAGATGACCTGAATGGTTTTACTGCAGGTTTGAAAAAAAAAACTACAGCCCACCATATTTCCACACCCACATCTCAAACACACCAAACAGCCAAGCTCCCTACAACTGCCCCAATCCATTTGGGTTCAACAACTTCTGGTAATCAAGAAAAAGAAGTGCCAAGATCTGTTACACAGACAAAAGCCAGAAAAGCACTAGGGTCAGACAAGGTAACTGCTTCTTGCTTAAATGTCTTGTGCTGACACATTGGCCCCCATCTTCACCGATCTTTCAATAGATCCTAGAGATGTGCTATGTTCCTTCCTGCTTCAAATGTTTCTAACCGATCACCCCGTGCCTATATCCACAGGAACTGACATGATACTCGACCAGTTGCTTCTACAGAAAAAATTCTGTAAGTTGAGTGAAAATTTTGATGAGTTGTGCTGTCCTCCACTGAAAACCATCACGGATCCGCTGTTATACCATGCAGTTTGCATACCGGGCAAATAGATCAACAGATGATGCAGTTAACATGGCTCTGACTTTACATTCTACAACATTGAATCTCCAAATACCTACATACTTCAGTTCAGCATTCAATAACATCCTGTCAGACAGGAAGCAGCAGGTGAAGCTAGGCAAAATCACATCGATACTTGTTAACAATCAGCACAGGGCCCCTCAAGCTTTCTCCACTTCTTTCTCACTATATACCAATGACTGCATCTCAAACAATCCATGTTAAAATACTGAAGTTTGCTGATGACGACAACAGCGATTGGATCTCATGATGAATCTGCATACAGACAGTTATACAACACTTGCCTTGTGGTGTCATAGCAGACAATCGGGAACTGAACACACCTCTACAGAACACGTAGAAATGGTGGTAGACTTTAGAGAAAACCCTCCCTACACTCACTTTACAATACTAGACAACACAGTATCAACAGTAGAGACTTCAAATTTCTAGTTTTTACTATATCACATAAACCTAAAATGGACACCCCTAACATCAAAAATGTCATCAAAGAAGCACAACAAAGAATGTTTTGCTGCACCAACTCAGAAAGCTCAAACTGCCCAAGGAGCTGCTGATCCAGTTCTACAGAGGAATGATTGAGTCTCTCATCTGACACTTTAATAACTGTCTGGTTTTCGTTCTGCAACCACAACGCAGACACAGCCGGAATAATTAGGACTGCAGGAAAACAATTATTACCAACCTGCCTTCAATCAAGGACCTTATACTGCAGGAGTAAAAAGAGGGCTGTAAAAATATTTACAGATCCTCACATCCTGGACAAACGACACTATAGAGCAGTGCACACCGAACAACTAGCACAAGAACACCATCCTTGTGTTTTCCCGAACAACATCACCCTGCTAAACAATAATCCTCCCCCAGTGGTGTCTTTGCACCTTTGAAAGTCTGCACTACCATTACTATAATCTTCACATCACCCTTATCAACCTATCCTCCCCACTTGTGACTGTATGAGCTGTATTTGGTCACTTGTATCCTTATGATTTTATACTTGAACTAGTTTTCCTAGTAATGAAATAGTATGATTTGATTGTTGATTGTACCCTATGACTATCATTAAGTGTTGTACGTTATGATTCTTGATTCTTAACGAGTATACTGAGAGTATTTACTGCAAGACAAATTCCTTGTGTGTCCAATTGCACTTGGCCAATAAAGTATTCTATTCTATTCTGTTCTGTTCTGTTTTATTCTAGTGTATCTTACAAATTAGGCATTTCACTTGAACTTTGAAATTGACTTTTTCATTAAGTATATTATAGGGGAAAGTCTTCTGAATGAATGCATTTTGGAGGCTTGAATAATTTCTTCGCATTTTTGGGGTGACAGTCTATATAGCAAATCACAAATGAATGAAAATAACTCCTTCTAGGAACAAATCTCTGAAGGTATGATCCACAGAAATGTCTGCAGCAGGTTTGGCCAAACCAATAAGCGATTGCCAGTCTTGCCATTTGATGAAGCTACTAAAACTAGCATTCCAAAAATGGGGCGTAGTGAATTTGTAATGTCTACCCTGAAGCTTTTGCAAGATTTTGTAAACTCTGTTTAAAATGTAATCAGTAAAAAGGGCTTTTGCATCACTGAGAAAATTGTCAGCACCAGATTCCTCAATGGTGCATACTGTAGAACAGGGTTGTCAAACTTGCAGCCCATGGGCCAGATGCGTCACGTGCTGGCCATGCCCACGCCCAGTTGAGCGAAGGGGGAAAAAGTCATGATACATCATGTGACAATACTATGACTGTGTGAGTTTGACACCCCTGTTATAGAATGTTACTCAGTCCATACAATAACTTAAAAACTATGGTTGCCACTTGACAATGCAGTCCTATGGATATTAAGAAAGAACTCCTTCTATCTTTGGTGAAATTTATTTCTCAGCAAGTACTTTACAGCACATTGCAGTTTTTACAGTTTAGTCATGATTGAATTTAACAAAGTTAATGAATGTAGAATCTTGAGCTAAATTGTAGGGCTCAACAAATGCTAACTGCAATGTATGCATAAAGTAGTTTATATTACAAATATAAATTTCATCTGATCAGTCTCCGGCTTGGAATTCTGGCTTTTTTTTCCCCAAGAGCATCTATCAATAACTATGTCTGCAGATAACATACAACTTTTTTTTTTAAATTCTATTTTCATTTCCTTCTATTTTTAGGATGAAAATATGCAGCCATAATAAAATTTGCCACACAAAGCACAAGACTCTGGTATGAAAATAAATAGTGAGCAAAGACAAATTAAATGTCTTGGAGACAGAGAGATAGAAAAACTAAACTCCTGCCTTCTAAAAGCAAATCTAAATGTACACTCAAAATATTTATTTTAAGATGGATCCACTGAAATGACTGGAAGAACTGGGGGGCTGAAAGATCAAAGATATAAAAGAGGGGAACATCACATGAATTTCTCCTGAGTTCCTTTGAGTAAATTGTCTGTATGCAACTTATTGCTAATGCTTGCAGAGCTAGAGTGGTTTTTAAAACTAATCAGTTTGTTGGGGAAAATATTCCCATAGAAATGTTATGTTTTCAAGCTCTCCAACTTTACAAGAAAGCTATCCAAATAAAACTATAAAACGGCCACTGAAAATATAGTATGTGAATGATAGACATCTAAATAATGTGTTATCTATACTTACCCATAAACATGCATTTATGTTATAAACATAAACATTTATGGATTCAAGGTTCAGTCTCTCCTTGAACCATTTCATCTGGATTGTTGACAAAGGAGGCATCCTAATAAATGAATTGGTGCTGACTCGCTTATGCAAAATAAAAAGTTAAAGCCTTAGGATACCAACTTAATTTGACTGAAGTTACATTCCTTTCTGCAATGTATGAAAACAGTGCCCCCCCAGGATTAAATCTCCTTTGCTTTAAATGCTGATCCAACACAAGTTTTAAAGGGACATGGATCATATACCCATTTCACAATGGAAAGATTGACTTTAGGATGTAAAATTGAAAAAAAAATTGAATTAGTAACATTTTAAAAATGAAGCAGGTCCAAGTATTAGGTTAAAAAAATAGTCAAGAAGAGACTTAGGGTATTAATTGGTACTATGGATACAAGATGGTTTGCAAAAACAGACATTATAAGAAACATTGATAGGTATCAGCATGGGGCAAATCAGTTGTGTAGTCAAAGTCCCTTCTTCTTTATTAGAATAAATGTGTTAGAAAAAGCTGAAGCTTCAATTGCAGAGCCACCATCTTTTTTGACGCTCTCAGCACACAGATGCTGATGAGAAATACAGTGAGTGGTGTTGATGTCTAAGAAAATTTTGTTATTTTGTTCCTTAATTTGTTTCATTTAATATTTTTAGAACTTTTTTATGTCATGATCCCTAGTTTGAAAAAGAATAGTTTAATAGGATGCATCTATGTAGGGACATTTAAAAATCAACAACCGTATGGTGAACAAGTTAGATCAAAACATCAGATGCCTACCCAGCCAGGAAAAGAGAAGAGTTATCATCGCACTGTTTTTAAGTCATAATAAAACTGGTAACATTCCTAGTTAAACTGAAAAATGAATACATAATCAAATCAATCAAAAAGATAGCTTAGCCAGTGTTAATCATAATAAAATTATTGTTATATCAAGAATGGGTAAGTAGGAGTATGGAAATCTTGTCCCTTTCTCCTTCATTACTCCCAATCCCTCCTTTCAGATATTAGTCAGCCCTGGAAGTTGAGGCAAAATTATGCCTTAATGGATCAGTTACGACTGAGATTATACAACTCATCATGATCTTACTATTAAACAAGATGGATTTTAAAAAAAGAATCCTAATTTCTAACTCATTTTGCTCAGGCCCTAATCCTTGTCTGTGTAAAAAACCTGGAAGATTGATTTGGGACAGTCGCTTACAGGGTTGTTGTGGGAAAAATAGGAAGAGGAAGGTATGTTGGATATGTTCGCCTCCTTGAATTTATTTGTAAAAATAATAAAGGTGGGATATAAATAAATAAAACAAAAACTTAAATCTTTGCTAATGTTTGTCAATTTCTTGGATTTGCAAATGATTGTATTTGGACCACCCATGGCTTATGTGCATATCGTACATGCCTAATAACCCTTGGCATTTCTATGTTGTCTCTGGATCTATCTTTGGTTACAGAAGTCTAACTACTTTACTCACTTCTGCTCCACAGCCTGTCAACCTTGTTATTAATACAGAATGCACTATTTTAGACAATGCACTCTTCTTGTTTAATTCAGTGGTCATGCTTCCTTCTTGCTTATATTGAGACCTGCTCATTGTGTTGGGATGTCTGGGAATTTATTTGGAATTCTGAGAAAATGTTCTAGGTGCTACTCAGAAAATGGCTGCCTTCAGGGCATACATCCCATTTTGGTTGAAAATGTCACTGAACTCTTTGGCTCCTTGACACACATCTTCTCCAGAGGCTAATTATCTCATAGGAATTATCTATAGATAATATTTGGAAGTGGGAGGGGATGCAGAGGCTAGCAGACAGTAGCCATCAAAGCCAAAATAAATAAATCATTGCATAGAAAAGCAACAAAGCTCGAATGAACATAGGGAGCCACTGAATCCACTGCACAGAAAAGGAAAAAATTCTGAATCAAAATAAATAAATCAAAATTGTATTCTCATGACTTTGTGTGTTGAAATGTCTGGCTTAGCCATCCTGCCAGATGTAAATTACATATATATTTTCATGACAGATTTACTATGTAATCTCAACTTTCTTATCATGGCAATGAATTTTCAGATTAGGCTAAGCTTGCCTGAAAACCAGTAATATTTACCTATTTGACTTTTCCAGGTCTGGATCTTAAACTATACAATATGTTTCTAATGATCCAACAGTTTCTGTTTTCTTATTTGCTTCTTGGGTCTCCTGAATGCAAAAAATCAGTGGCTGCTTTCAGATATTTCACATATTAAAACACTGATCATTTTAAGAGGGACAGATGATCACAAAGTGACTCTTTATGACCCCAGGGGTTTAAAAAATAATCTCATCACAGGAAATGAGATGGAGAATCAGTTTTAACTGTTGTCACTCAGTGCACTACTTAATTAAGCATGGCTTCTTATCTGATGCAGAAATTATTATTCATTGAACAAACATCATCTAAAAGTTAATATCAATCATCTCATGAGAATATCCATTCATCCTCAGCTTGACATGGATTGCTGGCAAAAATTTTGACACATACTTTTCTGACACATTCATTCTCTACTGGGAAAGAAAAATCGCCTTGATACTCAAAATTAAATTTAAAAATTAGGTTCTCAAACCTCATGGTTCTGTGACATTCTAAAATAATAAATTTGTGAGGTCCACCCCCACTCTACACCAAAACATTAATTATCTCATTGGGGCTAGGTTTGGGCAAGAAATGAATATTCCACTTTTAATTATTCCATTCTGTTGTAGCAAGATGCAGCAATATAGGCTTGCTGCTCATTGCCAGGAATTCAATCCTGACTGACTCAAGGTTGACTCAGTCTGGTTGGTAAAATAAGGACCCACATAGTTGGAAGCAATATGCTGACTCTGAAAACAGCTTAGAGAATGCTGTAAAGTACTATGAAGAGGTATATAAGTCGAAGTGCTATTGCTATTCTATCTATAAACCCAAGCTTATGATGGTAGAACCCTTAAATTGTATGAAATCAGATATTTCCCTTGGAAATGGATAATAACATTTAAATTATGCTATGAAAAACTTCCCCCGTTTTTCATAAATTTTGAAATTTGCATGAATTCAGTATTCTCCTTTTGCATATTGACTAAACTAACACTCAAATTTACAGAAAACGAGAAAGGGAAGCAATGCCATCTTCCTAGCATGCATTCTGTGAAACATCTTGAATGGTCTTTTTTTTTAAAAAAAAAACAGTGATTATTGCTTGTCACAAATCTCATTTTGTGGTAGGAAATTCCAAAATTTGATTAGGGATTGTGTGAAATGTTCATCCTTAGGTCTGTCCTGATTCTTCCAGGATTTAATTTCACTTGGCAACCTCTAGTTCTAGTATTTGGGAAAGGGAGAATAACCTTTCCTTGTTTGCTCTATCTACACCAAAAAGCCCTAAATGTCATATAAGAAACTACTCCAGGCTCTTGATTATCTTAGTTGCCTTCATAAGCCTAGGAATGCCTAGGTTTCCTAAATTATTTGTGGCTGAGATTAATGAGTCATAATATAAGATGGAATTGCCCCGATGCTGATATGTTAGGAATCTTAAGAAATAAAGATAACTTGTAGTTCAGGAATGGCCATGTAAATCAGAATTCATTAAACACAAAATGGCTTTTTAATGGTTTTTTTTTGTTAAAGAAAATCTCTGTAGACTTCTTTCCAATCATTAGCCTTCTCTCTGTGATGTTTTATGATCCCTACTCATAATGACAATATTTCTTTTTTGCGTAGAAGGTAAACAGCAATCTGCTTCATATTTCAAACAATAGAACATTCCATGACATCACGCTGATTTAGTTAATTACTCTCAAAGGCTGTCAGTACAAAGTAATAACAATTTAGAAATTATTTTTTGAACATTTTTCCTCTTTAATGTAATGTTTTTTATTTATGGTTGCAATCAAAACAATATTAAATGGTCCACATGAATATGAATAGTACACAAAAATAAATATGGGAAGAGAAAGAGTCTTTATATTATATTAAGAAGCTGAATATGAATCTGCAATACATTTTGTGTCCTTAAGATCCCAATACAGCTTAGCTGGACAAGCTGAGGCAGAGAAAAAGTCTAAATTGGCTTATAGCAGAGAAGATCAACTTATTGATGTTACACAATAACAGTAACACAAAACCTAAATGTCAAAGTTAATGCTTAAGTATAAATTCTATGTGAAATATTTAAATGGACATATTTTCTGTAATCATAATCTCCATATTCAAGTCTCAATTTCTCAGCTGACCCCAAAAAACTGTTTTTGCTGGCAAAGGACTGCAGGAGTCCGTTGCGGCCAAAAATGGAGCCTCGATGAGTGACATGGAGCTGGCCACACACACCCTGGCCACACACACCCCGAGCCAAACCCAATCTTGATGCGGCCCCCAATGAAATCGAGTTTGACACCCCTGCCATAGGAAAATGTAGTCTCTCACTACAGAAAATCAATAACATTAAGAAGACTTACCCTGACCATTATCTTTCTAGCAATGTGCCATGAAAGAAGAGGCTGGCAGGTATGCTGATCCATAAGCCAGAAGCACTGTTTCTTCCATTTCCAGATGCATGAACTTCAATTCCCAGAGGTTCATCAGCCAACAATAGCTGTCGCTAAGAATCTGGGAGTTGAAGTCCAAGCAACTGGAGACTCCCAAGTTTAGAAAACACCGAGCTAGATGCTCCCCATGCATTTATCTAAAATGCATGAAGTGATGGAGAAGCACCTCTGCTCTTCCAGCTGTTTGTGCTCTGCTTGTACTCAGCTTCTGTTTGTTGTTTACCTTTTCATATGTGAATATCAACGGATGGCTGAAGATCAGATTTTCTACAGCTAACTGTTCAATTTCCCTTTTTAAAAAATTCATAACAATTATATGCTGTGGAATTATGTCTATTGCTTCTTGTCTTTATTCCCTTGGTTAAAACAAATGTCTGAAATCCAACTTGTCTGTGGAGATTCTCGGGCATCCAGGTCGAGGGTCTCCAACCTTGGCAAGTTTAAGCCTGGCAGACTTCAACTCCCAGAATTCCTCAGCCAGCAAAGCACACAGCAAGGCTGGCTGGGGAATTCTGGGAGTTGAAGTCTGCCAGGCTTAAAGTTGCCAAGGTTGATCCAGGTCACAGTTGTGTCAAAGATGCTTTTTCAAAAAACAATTGGACTGTTTTTTCTGTGAGAAAGAAGAAGAACAAGATGTTTTGCTTCTCATCCAAGAAGCTTCATCGTGAAATCCAACTAGTTATTAATTTGGGGGGGGAGGGGGAATAACCCAGGCTTAATAGTTTAGTATAGCAAAGGAGCAGGGCAAAGCCCGTTCCAATAGAAGGGGAAAGATAGACAAATAGAACTTGGGTGCCTGGAATCTGATCTTGCATTAATAAATTGTACTGTGCAACTGCCAAACATGTTCCAAGAACAGACAAAAGGCCAAACACAGAGCAGGGTGCATACTTAACTGGCTCATTTGTATGGTTAGAACAACACAACTCTGAGCAAGCCTATGCATGGTCACGATTTATTGTGTCAGGATGATAGGACAGAGACAGGAAAAGGCCCAGCCAATTTCTTGTTTTTATATCATCCTGAATCAATTAAATGTGCATAAAAATATTTACAGGAAAAAACACTGAACAAACTGTTCATTAAGAGCAGAACTAAAACATATAAAGCTACTTTGAATATATGTTGGAAATGTGACTAAGATAGGACTTTTTATCCTGCACAGATAGATAGATGATAGATAGATAGATAGATAGATAGATAGATAGATAGATAGATAGATAGATAGATAGATAGATAGATAGATGTAGAGAAATAGATTCAGAAGATTCAAAAGTGTAACATACATTTGAAAACAGAGATATACATTACTTTTGAACAAACAATTGCAGGATAAAAAGTCATGAAATGTTGTTTTTATATATGGCAGGTGCAAAAGACCAGGACTATCCATAAAGTTCCAATTAAACTGATTTATTATTACTTGTGCAAAACACAGGAATCAACTGATGGTTAGCAATACTTTGGCACCAGATAAGGGTTCACGGAATTCAAAAAAGACTGAACGAAATCTATTTATGACTATATAATAATTCTATGCTGATTCTTCTTTTGACACTGCATCCAGATTCTGCCACTCCTTCTCCTAAAATACATTATATGATGATAGTTGGACTTTTATATACACAATGCTGGAAAGATTTAACATTACCTACAATGGAAGAATAGATGATGAAGTTGATGGAGCTGGCTGGTTTTTGAAATGCAAAACTGACAGCTTTAATTAGAGAAAATATATTTATTTTAATGCTGATCGGAAGCCCCTTCTAAACTTTTTTCATAAAATGAAAAATATGAATTTAAGTTGTATGGGTTTGGTTATTAAAGTAGTAGACAATAAAACAATGAAAGTTACATTGTAAACAGAGTAAAATCTTAATGTAAATTTATACTTATATATGATGTAAAAGGAAATCGGAAGTAATTTCTTGGTATTTTTTCTTTCTTTTTCTTTCTGCACTTTTGGCTTTCTTTTTTCATTCTTTCTTTTTTTCTCCCTTTTGTCTCAATTATTAGTTGTTAGTTTTTGTCTATTTTAAAATTTTAATCAGGTTGTTTCAAAAGAAAAATAAGTTGTAACTGGGTAGAAGCAGATAGCTGCTGATGCTTGATATATATGCATATTTCTTTATTGTATGGCACATTCACCAAAGGAATACAGGAATAAAATAAAACCATAGAATATAAAATCTGAAGATGAAAAACAAAGCAGATGCCCTGTAAAATATGACTACTGAATTGTGACTGTAGAGTCAAAAAGAAGTTATCCAACTCAATATATAAAGAAATAATATATTATTTATTTATATGTGTGGTGGTGCAGTGGTTAGAATGCAGCATTGCAGTCTAATTCTGCCAATTGTTGAGAGTAATATGCTGACTCTGTAAACTGCTTTGAAAATGCTGTTAAGCACTATGAACTGCGATATCAATCTAAGTGCAATTGCTATAAAAAGTTTACCTGCAACTTAGATATTTGTTCGTAATCTTCCTGTTAAGATTTCAGATGCTTGACAATCACATCTTAAAAATGAAGGACCTTGTGATGGCTAGTGATGTCAGTACATCCTGGAATCTCCTCGGATTAAGATGCTCCTGATATGGTTATCTCCCTGGGCAATCTAAACTTCCTAAATCACAGTCAAGGTTGGACTGGAACTGTACCAGCCCATGGAAACTTTTCCATATATGAGGTAATATTTTCTCAGGCACACTTTATCCCCTTCAAATATTTACTTATGACAAGTTCAATTTTCCCTACTATGACTGGATTAAGAGCTTTAAAGTTGGAAGCAGCAAGGTTAAGGGAAGATTATTTTAGGAACAAATGCAGCTGTAAAATATCATTCATGGCATATACGCAAGCAAGTAGGGAAGTTGTATTTTTTGAAGTTTTCCGTAACATCAAAATGTTGACACTTTGACCCTGAGAGTTTGCTTTGCCCCCAAAAGAGACCATAGGAGTAGCTTTAATTTCCATTTGTATTTCTATCAATGCTATCTGAAGGCATGGGAGCCCTTGTTAAACTTAGCTTACAGATTTTAAAAACATATTTCCTATGGATTTACACAGATAATTTCCCAAATGTACAATATCCACATTAAAAAAAGACCCATCTCTCTTATGATAGAGAGGGAAGCTGGAAATGAAAGCTAGCTCTTACACAGCCAAAAATACAGGGTAAAGCCAACAACATTATGTACCTATTTATACCCAAGCATTGATATTTGCACAAATTTCAGCAGTTAAGCTATGTGCACACACCTCCTTTAGAAACCGCAATGTTGCAAAATAAAATTTTGGCAGAAATCAGTAGAAAGCTGAATTGGAACTTGAGAACTATTATGGGGTACCTGGCTTTGCTAAATCAATATTAAGGGAATTAATCATAAGGAAACCCTGTCTATATAGACTTCTTTCTATCTGGATGCATCATTTTATAGTCCCAAATGAAATAGGCTTTTTAAAGATGGACATTATGATACCTACCTCGCCTTCTCTGACCTTGGGGGTCAAACTTATGCCACCAGACTTGAAATTCTAGACCTAGAAAACCTAGAACTACGCCGCCTTCGGTCTGACCTAAGTATAGTATATAAAATCATACATTGCAATGTCCTACATGTCAATGAATACTTCAGCTTCAACCAGAACAACACAAGAGCGAACAATAGATACAAACTCAAGGTAAACTGCACCAAACTGGATTGCAGGAAATACAACTTCAGCAACAGAGTGATCAATGTCTGGAATACTCTACCTGACTCTGTGATTTCTTCCCCCAAACCCCAAAAATTTTAACCTTTAACTGTCTACTATTGTCCTCACCCCTTTCCTCAGAGGTCTGTTGGGGGTGTGNATGTATTCATAACTATGTTTTTACTTATACCTATTATCTTGTAAGCAATTGACAAACCAAATAAATAAAATAAATATCGAAGGTCTGCAAACATAAACAGAATTCACTGCATGTTCACAAGAATAAGCATACTTACACACACCTTAAGTACCACTCTAGAATCAGCAGTGACACTCTGGACAAACTTCCCCTATAAAAATCTGCTGCTGTACCTCATTTCTCTGCAGCCCTCCCCTAAATGCAAACTATCTTGCTTTTAGGAATAAATATTTCTTCTTTCTTCATAGTTGTCTGGATCTCATTTTTATTTATTCTTGTGCAGCCTTGGCTCGAGTTGGAACTCCAAATTATTCTTCTGACACTACCCATACTCTTTATCTATTACTGTACCGATTACTGTCACTATTATATAGGTAGATTTTAAAAGGGAAACTGTAAAACAATATAGTTTTCATTAATACAGCTAATATCCACTTCAATTGGCATTAATGAAGAATTTTGCCAAAGCACCTTGGATGGACACCCTGCAAGGCCGCATACCCAGTTTCAGTAATGTTATCCACTCAAACCCTCCGATACCCAGAAACTTAGCCTGAATTGCTTATTAGAAAGCGGGTACAGAGGAGTCCTTTCCCAAATAATAATTCTACTTCTCCGAAGTTACAAAGGCTCAGCAAGAAGCAGTCATTCTCCCCTCCGACCACCAGGGAAGCCTCCGCAACTGGACGCAAAACTACGCCTGGGAGACCCAATTACTGTTCTGGAGTTCTAAGCGCCCCCAGCTATTGTCGCCATTTTCTTCCTGGCACGTAAAATGGAAGCACCGTCACCCACGATTCCCTGCAGTTGAGGCAAATGGGCCATCTCGTCCTCCTTGCAGAAGAGTTTCAGCGGCTCTTGGCGTTCCTTGCAAAACTTCTGGCCAGCCAGCGAGGCGGCGGCGGCCTCCAGCCGGAGCCTTTTGGTCGCTTCCGCGACGTCGCTCAGCGAAACCATCGGCGGTACTGGGGTCAGGAGGTGTTCTCCCCCAGCACTGGATGATGCCCGACTGGCAGAAATTACGCCCGTGTTCAATGGAAAATGGCTCAGGCAGGTGGAGCAAGTAATACCTCTCTGCAGGGTTCCAGTTGGGACTTTCCGTCGCCAAGGCTGGAAAGGGCGCCGGCTGCACTTGGACTCCTTCACCGCGTTTTCTTACACGAACTGGATTGGTTCTGAGGCCGCGGAAGGTGCGGGGCTCCACTCCTCCGCAAAACGCTCCCAGCGCCGGAGTGGACTTCTCCATGGGGCATTTGGGGTCTTCATCCCCGCGCCTGGAAACCTGTCTGGGCGAGGACTCGAGGGGTTCCGTCCCCACTAGGAAAGACCGGATTCCGGAGAAGGAAGGAAAAGGTGCCGGTCGGTCTATTGCAACGCCGAGGAGAAAGCAGTATTTTTTGCACGAGCGTACAGTGCAGAGGAAAAGGTGTCTTCGTTTAGAAGGTTTTTCAAACGCCATCACCACCAAGCCAGATCTGCAGAAACAAGGGAGGATATTTAGAGAACTCCAGCGCATTGCATCCAAAGTAGCTTGGACAAAAGGATGGCACATTTTCATAAAACAGTTACTCCAAGTTATGATGTGCTACCTCATTGCGGCTGGAATAGGAAGCCTTCCTGGGAGTGATGAGTGAAGAACTTAAGGAGTATATGCTAAGAGTCTTCAGCCTCAGTAGGGTCACTCTAAGGTGTGAAGCTCATCCAAGCTGCCCAGCTGAGCAAGCAGGTGGCTGTAACTGGGCAGCAGCACACAAATGACCACGAGCAGTGATAGTGACAAAGCCATCCATTCATGCAGTGTGAGATAAGGCCATGGTAAACCATTCCTTTATTTTTACCAAGAAAACCACATAGATAGAAAATATTATCATGGAGAAATCTATGTGGTCATCAGCATATGAAAAAACCAGATGGCACATAAACAATATAACATAGGTCACCATACATATTAACTGCCATGTTACATAAAAGCCCTCTTTTCCAAATGGCCCTTTAAAAAAAGGTTTCATTTTTTTTTGCCTATAAACATGTGTTTATATACCCATGTTTGCATGATTGTAAATATGTTCTCTGCTAATGGCACTACTAGTTGAATGCAAGTGATGTGTATGATTTTGTCATGAAAGTCAACGATCAGTAAAAAATTCACAAAGGAAGTCTTGCCACAGAAAAGACATTTGTAGTTTATTCCTCCAAATTTGTCACAAACACCAGACTTATTACAGGAGTACAAATATTGAAGAATCTGCTTTTGTAACGTTTGTTTTATTTTAACATATATGTAAAAGGACAATCAGAAAACAAAATAAAAAACATTTACAAGCTGTGTGAAACTGCACATGAATTTTCAAATTAGATAAGTACTAACATTTTAACATAATCTTTTTTGATGCTAATTTAATAAAATCAAATCAATAATTAGCAGAGGCAACTGTTATAAAGAGTCATCAATCAGAATAAACATGAGTTTTTATCATTAAAATCAGACAGTCAAGTACATCAAAACCTTATGTAAAGCCCTTATTCCACTTGATTTGACTCCCTTTATTATTTTCACTTTGTTTTTTCAGTCACAGGTCCAAAGGCATCAGGTAATGCTTATGCCATCTTTTTTGACAAAACAATAAAGACCTATTACAACAGACAAGGAACTGATGAATGGACAAGACTACACAACTTTACAGGCTACCATATAATTAAAACCAGTTATTCTAATCCATCTCCAGATTACAATGCAGACATCATCCACATCCAGTGTCATACACAATACTTCATCTCACTGATCTATGCTAACTACATCTGGAGAACCACTTCCACTTTTTAGTACTTGCAGCTATTAATGCAGACCACAGCTTGATTCAACATGCATTAATTCTTCTTTTAAACCCCTCTTGAATTCAAACTTGATATAATGCGGGTGCATCTTCCTCAAAGGAAGCTCTTCAGCCATCCAGAGTCAGCTGCGCAAGCAACACCTTAAAAAAGGGGAAAATCCTCTCGCCAGCAAACAATGCTGAAGGAAAAAGGAAGATGGAATCTTTTGTGTCAGCATTGAAGAATTCTACTTCTCCCCTTTCATAGTCCAGAAACACTCTGATTCTCCTGGGAGTACAAAGGAGAGGCAGAGCAGTTACAGGTGAGGTGAGAGCCTGGTATTGGCCAAAATCTCCTTGCAAGGCCCAAATCCCTTCCTCTGGGGTGAGTTTAAGTTCTATCTTCCTCCTCACAGAGCCCCTGGCTACTCCTATCGCCCAGATGCCTCCATCTTCCACGTTGACTTCCCAATAGTGTCTCCCAGATGTGAATCCTTCACAACCCAGCACACAGCAAGAGGACTTGAATCGCTTAGGATTATGTGGCACATCGGTCCGAGTGACATCCCATCTTGCGCTTTTTCGATCCTCAGAAATTATGACTTGGGGGTTTGCTGTGTCTTTGTCAAGGGTTATATTAACTGCAGGGAGAAGGAGGGAAAGGATGAATGAGGCCATTGAAGTGAAAGCATTTGTTTTATCAAAACAATAATAATGCACATAATCCTATTAAGTAACAGCAGCTAAACACCTGTGACTGATCTTGGATTCCCTGTATTGAAAGCAAACCTATATCATATCCAAGTTCATGCAATATTCACCCGGACAAAATGATGAGAACTTAAAGTCAAAATAAAAGCATCAAGTTTAATCTGTGTTAAAGTAGCTAACATATCAAATCTTATCTATAACCATCATTTCCTTGCAGAGCCAAAGAAGCATGAATGAACTTTATTTCAAAGATCACATACTTACCCCATTCGGTTCCTAGTTCTGAGGGAAGAGTGTCTAAAGAAAAGATAAAAAGGGCATTTTATTTTGAAGAAGCTGTTAATATTCAAAATGGTTAAAATTTGAATGGTTAGAATTTGAGCACTAAGTTCCGTATGCTTGCAATGAATCAGTGAAGGCATTTCATTTTGGTGTAATTTTTTAGGAAAAAAAGCCTGTTTATACTTTTTTTTATTGAATTAGAATTTAGTTGAATTTGGCTAATCTTTATACAGGGGCAGTATGTCATCAGAAGACTATCAGAAATCCCAGGTTATAGACTATTCCAGAAAATTGAAAAAATATCCTAGAAAAAGGCAATGCTAAACTACTTCCATGTTTCTGTCAAATACATCTTTCTGAGATGAGTTTGATTTCAGAGAGACCATATGTATGCAAAAGAATACTGTTCAGAGATTTGAGTATTTTATGATAATTGTACTTTTTTCAAATATTAATTTTCCAATTGATTCAACCGTTACATCTATTTTGCAAGTGGCAATATTGATTTAATATTAAACATATTTATAATATTTATTGAAATTAAAATCACAGATTTTAGAGTGCTAAAATTTATTTATTTATTTAAGATTTTAGAAGACTAATTTTCAGGATGATAAGTCAAAAGGAAAAAAAATGTAAATCACTGCAGAAACCTAAAAGGTTTATTAAATAGAAATTACACATACAAGGTTATTTCTAACCAGAAAGAAATTGACAGTAATACCGGGAAAATTCATGGAAAAAAATGATTAAAATCCAAACATGTTATAGATTCATATTATCATTCACCAGGAAGCTCTAGAGAAAAATAAACATACGTTTGAGCACTTTATAATACTTTCAAAAGAAGTTTTAAGCTAGATTTTTTTCCTGTTGTTCTATCTAATAAAAACTACAAAATACAGCTATTGAGCACTAACTAGATTGTAGGCCAGGATAGGGCTGCAGAAAAAAGAAGTGTCAGCAGCTTCAAGGAACCTCCAAGGTTTCAAGAAATATAGTACAGTATTGGAAAAAAACTAGTGAGGTCAGAGCATGAGCAAAGAATGGGTACTACATGTAGTCCTTGACTTATGACCACAATTGAGCACAAAATTGCTGTTGCTAAAAGAGACAGTTGAGATTTGCCTCATGTTATGATCTTTCTTGTCATAGCTGTCAAGGGAATCAGGCAGTTGTTAAGTTAGTAACACGGTTATTAATTGAATCTGACTACTCCCCTGATTTTGTTTGTCAGAAGCTCACAAAGTTGATCATATGATGCAACTATCATAAATATGAACCAGTTGCCAACTGGCACAATGGTTAAAATGCAATATTGCAGGCTGACTCTGCACACTGCCAGCAGTTCAAACCTGACAAGTTCAAGATGACTCAGTCTTTCATCCTTCCCAGTTTGGTAAAATGAGGATCCAGTTTGTTGGGGGCAATATGCTGACTCTATAAACTGCTTAGAGACAGCTGTAAAGCACTGTGAAGTGGTATATAAATCTAAGTTCTATTGCTATCCAAATTTTATGTGACCGTGGAGATGCTGCAATGGTCATAAGTGTGAAAAACGGCTATAGGTTAGTTTTTTTCAGTGTTGTTGTAACTTCATACGGTCACTAAACAAATTGTTATAAGTTGAGCATTACCTGTATCTATCTGAAGGTAGCAGAAGAAAAGGCAGAAAAACTGGAGGGAACATGGAGAACCCTTAAATAAGGTATAGCTAGCTGGTTGGGGGAATCCTACATATGTAACATTGTTTTGCTGCTGAGTATAATAATTCATACAGCAGATTTTTTTTGTACCTTTGAGATTCTTCAGCATTTCTGCAAGCACCGTATTTTTCTCCGAGAACTCTTCTAGTCTCTTTTCCATCTTGACTGGCATCCCCTCAGGAACTTGGAAGGGCTCCTTATCAAACCTAGAAAAAGAAGGATCAGATCATTTCCCACTCAAGGTGCTGATGTCTGAGATTAAGATGGTTAATATTGTCAAGTAAAGGTTGCAGGACTCTCATTTAGAAAAAGAACTTTTTCTGAAGGGAGTCGAGCTGCTTTACTAGCAGTATTAATATTTTTAATATTCTATTATGATGCTCTTTTTTTTTTCCAAGCCTGCAGAATCTGCAAACCTGTGAAACCATGTTATAATAGATGAACTGCCCCACCTTATTAACAGATGGTGTCCATCACTTACCACCACTGATACTTTTTGTTCAGGATGACCAGCATCCTATATCCAAGGAATTGGATTTATAAATTATATTGATGCCCATAACAATGTATTGTTTGTCCTCTCCCCTTTTTTTTTTACTGCCCTGTCACTGGTTTGGATCCAGAGTATTTAAAGATTTATATGCTATCTTTTTAAGCAATTTTCTCCCTACCCCAAATTTTTGACACACTGATTTGGTTCATGTGAATCCCTGTAATGGCGGTGCATTTATTTATTTATTGAATTTGTTATCACTACAGGCAGTCCACAACTTACAACCATAATTAAGCCTGGGATTATGGTCATAAATTGTTGCAGTTGTAAGTTAAGGCATCATGTGACTGGGTCTGTTTTTTTTGTGATGTCATTAAGCAAATACGATGGTCATTAAGTGAATCTATTTTACCCAACCGGCATTATTTCCCAGAAACTGGAAGTAAACACCAGAAACTGGCCAAAAAAGTAAAAAAAACCACAGTCACATGACTGCAGGATGCTACAAACAGCAATAAAGATGAGCCAATAGCCAAACTCCCAATGCAATCCCATGATTGAAGGGGATGGGGTATGCAGCCATTGTACTTCAAAATTGAGTCATAAATAGCTTTTGGGGGAGGGGAGTTCATACCTTTTTACAGTTGTTAAGCAACTGGTTGTAAATAGAGCATTACCTGTAAATCTAGATTCAATGCATTATTGAAACTGGCTTTACAATAGTAGAATTTTGAGGCACCATATAGATCAGGGCAAATTTTTGTCAGATTTAGCTGTTATTTATAATTTTTACCAATTAGCCAATCTCTTTTTTATCATTTCTTGTTTTACCAGGGTAAAATATGTCCATTACTTTTTTTAAAAATCCAAAATCAGGAATCTGGCAGTGACTTTTCAGACTAGTACCATTTATTAAAAAGCATAAGCTTTCACAAATGCAACTCACTTCATCAGTGCATGGAGTGGCTAAACTAGTGTTTCTCAACCTTAGCAATTTTAAGATGTGTGAGAAATTCTGGGAGTTGCAGCCCATACATCTTTAAATTGCGGAGGTTGAGAAACTCTGGGCTAAACTAAATTAAGAAGAGAGAAGATAAGAGAAGACAATGTTGTTATGCAGATGCAGGTTACAAATATCTTGCTGACTATCCCAAAGGGTTAAACATTTATGTATGTTGAGACTTTCTAAGATCTTATAAAAGTTTTGATATGTGTGACCCACAATCTCCTACTCAATTATGCTTGTAGAGTTTGTTTCAAAACAATTCCTGGGAGTCTAAAATGAACTACTATTATTATTTTGAAGTGATTTGTGCACTGGAATCAAACATGCATGTTATTCATTCTTCTGCAAAAAATCTGGACTGTTTATTCTACATAGGAGAAACATTGCTAGAAGATGATACTTATGAAATTTAAAGTGCATGTGACAGTACCCCTTAGATCAGGACACTGACAGAACTGTGTGGACCTACTCTCAAAATGTCCCATAAAACCTCCCTTTCTCCAAAGTTTGCCCATCTGTGTCCGAGTACTGTTTATCAGCTAGAAATGTCTAAGGATTTTGTGAAATGCCATCCTGTAGAGGTCATGGTTATCTACCTCTCAGTTTCCAGTTATCTTTTCCCCCATGTTATTGGAATAAAAGCTTCCTTTTGTGCAGCATGAAGAGCTAAAAGGCAGACCTGGATGAACCACAGGGAAAAGAAATAGGAAAGCCATGCCAACTTCAAAAGTGCAGAGTCAAGGGAGAGAATGTGAACTTGTGCTTTGAAAGTTCAAACCCCCAGATTATTTTGGACTCTACTCTTAAAACGCTAGTAGCTGATCAAGAGAATGTCTGCTAGATACAGTAGTCAGAACTGAGAAGGAGGAATCATGTTTATGTACCTGCACCAAGATGCTTTGCTAACCCTTTTTTCAGGACATATCCTCATTGCTGCCTTCATCTCATCTCAGTCCACCATGAAGTTTGCTCATATCCTATTTAACGGTTCCCATTTTAGTTTTCTTCTTTTCAGTATAAGACTTCCTATAGCAAGTCTCCAAGGCTTCACTGATTATGTTGGTGATGGTAGACTCATGAGCTGGGATCTGCCTCGCTCCTCTTGGCCTTTCTGCAGAGATACCCTCTGGCCACTGCTCTTCATGGACATTTGGGACACACAGCACAGAAGAGGGCAGAAGCCACAGAGGCATCTGCTCCCTTACTGTTTGACTGAACTTTATAGAAACTTCTTACTTTATAATAATGTGTTTTCCTGGAAGAGTTTTGGACCCTGTTTTAAAGACTATTGATATTTTGCAAGAGTGTTAGAGTTGAGTTTAAAAAATGAACTAGCCTATTGGTTAAGTTAAAGGAAAGGGATAGCTTTCTGCCAACAGTTTGTTGTTGCTTTTATCCCAAATGAATGTGTTACAGATTTTCTACTACTTCTGACAAGGGATTGCATGCAGCCATGCTTTTTATAGTTTTATTGTATGTGTGGAACAGGGAACTCCATGGTCTACTTCAGACTGATAGTACAACCTTCAGAGGGCTGATAGTACAATCTCTTGATGCCAATACAACACTATCTTGTGGCACTTATTAACTTGGGACATTGGTAGGAGTGGGGGTGAAATTGTCAAAAGATTTCTGCTGTCAGCTTGAGTGACAGGTCAGAAATGCAGGGGCTGCTGACCATAGACAGGTGCCAACCTCCCTTTCTTTTGCACGTCTTACTGATTGCACCCTGCTACTTCACTTGGCAGACAGGCTGCATACACAACACACAGCATGGATCAAAGCAAAAAGCTGCTTTTTTGATGCTCTCCTATGTCCCACTGTTTGGCCCATGTCCTGTTAGTGGGTTACTTCTGAATATAGGTCTAGAAAACAGCTAAGCCATTATCCAAGCAATAGCCCAGGTACCAGGTCATATGGAAAAGGGAGAGGTTTGGGACAAAATGGAAATTTACGCTTAATGCCCACTCCCCTGCAGTGCATGTACCATCTATCAGACAGACAATTTAGAGTACAGTAAGTAGAGTAGAGTAAGTAAAGTAGAGTAGAGTAGTGTAGAGTAGAGTAGAGAAAGAATAGAAGAAGAGAGGAGAAGAGAAGAGTTGGAAGGGACATTTGAGGTCTTCAAGTCCAGCTCCCTGCTTCGGCAGGAAACCCTACACCACTTCAGATAAATTGTTATCCAATCTCTTCTTAAAAACTTCAAGTGTTGGAGCATTTACAACTTCTGGAGGCAAATTGTTCCACTGATTAATTGTTCTAACTATCAGAAATTTTCCTTAGCTCTAGGTTGCTTCTCTCCTTCATTAGTTTCCATCCATTACTTCTTGTCCTGTCCTCAAGTGCTTTGGAGAATTTTTGGGACACCAGTTTAGTGCTCTACCAGAAGTAGCTGAAAGCAACAGGATGCATACATAGAGAAAATCTACTATAATGGCCTATCACTCAGCCACTGAATCTTCTATCCCAGGAATCTGTCCAAGCCCATTGATCACATGTTAAAGATGTGGTGGCTGATCTTCCTGCTGGCTAAGGACACTCCATGGGAGGAAAAATCAAACCAGGACAATTCACCAATCACTTCCCCATAAATTGTCCCACATGAAAACTCTTTAAGGGCAACAACAGCCACCAACCACATCACTGAGATGGATTTAGGGGGGAGGGGGTCAGGATAGATTTCTGCTGGTCAAGGACCACAGGAATGCTGATGACCATGCCTGTAAAGAAAAGCCCTTGCATAGGTCAATGTCTAATGCAGAAGCCAAATGCTTTCAAAGGCTAAGCATCTGCCCCAAAATAAGCAAGGGCACTTTGAGGAAAATGTGCCTCTAGTTGCGAGTGTTGGAGCCACATACCTGCACAATGTGCTTCTGATATCCTAGAGAAAGAGAAGTGTGGGTGGGGAGAGAAAGACAGGAACTCTGCATGACAATGAATATAACAGTTCGGTTCTCATTAGAGTCACTATATCTGAAGAACAGAGAAAGTATATTTGAGAAACTGGTGCAACTGCTTTTAGGTTGCCCTCTAATCATTATAAGGAAAAGGACCCCCGTGGAAAAATGAATGAATGAATCAGAATGAAAGCGTACGACAATACACAGATCTAAGCTTTGTTATCATGGAGAGACTTGTAGAGCAAATTTTAGCAAAAAATATATCTAACAATATTGTTCGCTATTTCTATAGTATGTTTTCAGGTGGTATGAAATGTTAAATGCATACAGTTTTAATCTCCCAACAATACATCAGTACAAAATATTGTACTGCTTTGCTGGTCAGGAAAGAAGGATGAGGGGAAACATCAAAAGTTAATCTCAATAATAGTCATGTTCTAACTTTTTTCATTCAACATCATTGATTTTACACATTTAAATATCCAAGCAGCATGCATGCAAGCCATGTTTCGCCAGAGAGTATCTCCAATGGATTAACACTGATTGTCAATAGAGATGGGAAAAATTTTGAAATCAAAACAATCTCCAGTTCCATTAACACTTGCAATGAATTATACAATAGGGTTTCTGTAATTTATTCTCTCCAAGAAGATTTATAAAGAAACACAGAAAATTAAAAGCTTTTGCTTTTGGATTATTAGCAGATATTTTCTGTAAAAATTGCTTTATGAGGATTTGGGATAAAAATATACCAAATGGCAATCAAGACAGAAAGAGATTCGATTTCTATTGCTTAGGGATTTGAGTGGTTAGGTAGGAAATGGGATAGTCATACAAATGCCTATTTCTGTCTATGTTTTTAGAATATAGATTTTTTTAATTTCCAAAAGTATTTCCTTTTGTGGACTTTTCTGGAGGAACTGAGAAATAACCTCTTCAAATAGAATCATAACCTGTATCAACACCACTCCTTCAAATGGAATTCTCTTATTTACTTCTTTATATAATAGAATCATGGAATATATAGATTGAAAGGGGGTTTGAGATCATCTAGTCAAATACCAATCTCAGTGTAGGCATCTGCAATTACAGCCATCCTGCCTGTTTAAACACCTCCAGTGAAGAGAATCCCACCCACATCACCCAGGGCAGCTATGAAAGGCTTCATCACAATGTATTTGGCACACCTTCTTTTCAAGGTTCCCCTCTAAAGCCACCCCTCTCACCTGAAGGAATTCACTGTCTGGCTGCTCGAGCTTCTCTTCTATTTCATCAATCAGGATAGTAAGAGCAACAATTTCATCAGAAACCTTTGTGTCATATATTTTCTGATGCTTGACAATCTCCCTTTCCATCTCCTTCAGCTGAGCCAGCAGAAGCTTCTCTTGTTCATCCAAAAAGTGATGCATTTGCTCAAATTCCATCACCACTTTTTGTCTTTCAGTGTCTGTTTGATTCTGTAATATAATAGGGAGATGAACTTGAAAAAAAGGGCCAGGAAAGGCTTTTGGAAAATAAGCAGTCACTGAATGTCTGGATGCAATTTCCTAAAATAAGAGCGAAAGATCTGAATTACTGGGTCTTAAAACCAGCTTTCCAAGATGTGCAAAGCAGCTGGTCAGGCCAGGTCACAGTCAGGATGGAAGACAGCCTAAAACTCCCACTACCTTCACTGTTTCCTTTTTAAATGTTTTGTTAAATTTCATTGTAAGATAAAAAAATAGAATAGAAGCAAAAGGTAGGAAAACAAGAAAGAGAAAAGTGCAAAAAGAGAAGCAAAAAATAATGATTTCCAACTTTCCTTTGTGCAGGAGATTACAAAAATATTCAACTTCAACTTTTCCTTGATATTTCCTTTATATTTTATATTTCAAAATCTAAAATCAAAGTTTCATGTTTTTTACAGTTTCAAGCAAAAAGTCCAAAAGTGGTTACCAAATAGAACTCCACCAACTAACTCCACCAACTTTACCATCCACTCTTCCATTGTGAGAATTAGTGTCTTTCCATCAAAACTTTTTAAAAATGTAAAGAATTAAAGGGAAAAGAAATGTCGTATCACAAGAACACAACAACAAACTTCTGGGGTTGGAGAGAGAGAAGCAAAATA
The DNA here is from genome assembly GCA_004320025.1 of Laticauda laticaudata. NCBI lineage: Eukaryota > Metazoa > Chordata > Lepidosauria > Squamata > Elapidae > Laticauda > Laticauda laticaudata. Next base: position 36,128 of record BHFT01057278.1, read on the forward strand.
GAGAAAGAGCATTTGGGGGAGTGGGAGAATTTAAGCACCCAGGAAGCCACTGAAATCTGACAACAGAGTCTATACTAACCAGAGATTCCTGATGTCTAACCTCTCCAGCCAGCTTTAGTCGTAGAAGTTTCTCTAGTTCTTCCTTCAGTTTTTGCAGACGGCATTCGATTTCTTTCTAAAGAAAGAGAATTTGAAATATTTAGTTATAATTAATTATAAGGTTTAATTATATAGAGTTATAATTAATTATAGGGTGTAGGGTTTCCTGCTTAGGCAGGGGGTTGGACTAGAAGACCTCCAAGGTCCCTTCCAACTGTTATTCTATTCTATTCTAATTGTCCCCATCCCTAGATTTCTCCCTGGCAGTACCTGGCTGAAAATGTTATGCAAGATAAACTTGGTTAATAGATGACTCAGAGACCATTAGATAATCACTCCTGACAGGGTTGACATTATGCATCACATCAGGAATTAGGTAGTAGAGCCTAGGAAGTATTTCCACAACTTTGAGAGGCTGCTTGAAAGAAATGGCAAGGGCGAAAAGGTGGGGTTATCTGAAAAAGCAACTGAAACAATAGCTGACTACTTGCAGTGAATCAAGTGAGGTTGCCACAAATCTAAAATGCCAGCCTGCTACTGGATATAAACAAATGGTTATAAGTAGAGGTCTACCTGTAATTTTTCATCTATCATTATCAAATGCATCAGTATTTTTCGCTGAAAGCAGCAAACCTATCTGTGAAAATATTGCAAGAGTTGTCATATGACAAGAGTTGTTCTTCACATGCTTCGGATTGAGTCAGGATGCAAACAGGAGAAAGAGGGGCAGCGTTCCTCCCTCTGTCCGGGGATTTTGAACCTGACTTGTGCAGGGCAGAGGGCGTGCGCGCCTCCCGATACCTTATAATCCTGGGCGGCCTCTTCGACGGGGAAGACCGTGTGGCTCCGGTGAGCCCGCGCCTCTCTGCAGATACAACAGATGAGGCTTTCTTCTTCGCTGCAAAAGAGCTTCAGCGCCTCCTGATGCTTTTCGCACAGCGGCCTCTCCTCTCCTTCTTCTTGCCCGGCGGCCCCTTGCAAGCCGTGCAAGCTTAGCCGCCTGGTGATTTCCACCACGTTTCCCAGCTCCCGGTTGGGTCTGAAATTCCTCTGCAGGGCAATTTCCCGGCATTGCGGACAGGAGAAATTAGTGCTCTGGTCCTTCCAGCACTGGGTGATGCAGGCGCGGCAAAAGCTGTGGCCGCAAGCAATGGAAACCGGGTCTCGGAAATACTCCAGGCACACGGAGCAAGTGGCTTCCTTGTGCAGGCTTTCCACCGGGTTCTCCATGGTGACCGAGGGCTCCCCTCTCCTTGTCTCGGATCGCCTGGACCGATAGCGCTGGCGGATGAACAAAGCTCCGGGCTGAGTGGCTCTGATCGGCGCGCTCCGCCCGCCGGAGAAACGTCACCTTCTCCGCGCTGCCGCCGAAGGGGGCTCGGTCAGTCCGTCTATTTGCCCTAAATTCGGGGCGATTTGGGGCGGGAGGGACGCCATGTGGCAGAAGGCGCAAGCCTCTGCAATCGACCCCCTTGAGTCCAACCGGGCACGTCTGGAACAAGGCCCGAAGCCTGCAAAGCATCTCTTTGCGGAAACTCTCTCTGCGCGGCCGGTGCGAGAGGCTCGCAGCGCCAATGCAGCAGCCCCGCTGCGGAGGTCTGGGGTGGGCTGACCCCTCTGTGTGAGGCGAGACCCCGGAGGAAGAGCCTGGTCGACCTCAAGCCGCTACCAAGTTAGGCGCGTTCCCGTCCTCCCTCCCGTCTGCCGGCTAGAAAATGGGGACGGAGTGGTGGGGGTGAACAGACTGGCAAATTGCGTTCAGAACAGAGTAATAGAGTTGGAAGGGGCCTTCTGGTCCAGCCGCCTTCACAAGTAGGAAACCCGATACTATTTCAGACTATTGGCAGTCCAATTTGTTCCTAAAAGCCTCCAGTCATGGAGCACCCACGACTTCTGAAGACTAGCCCTTCCACTGGTTCATTGTTGTCACAATTAGGAAATTTCTCCTGAATTCTAGGATCCTTCATTCCTTCCTTAAATGTGAGAAGGGAGACTGGGGGAAACCTCCTTCGGCAGTGCTAATAGGGAGGCAAGAAGAGGCCTGTAATCTTCAGGGGCTATTCTGTGTTTTGGTTCACTTGCTGAAGCACAGGGGCCATTTGCAATTTACAGGTTTTGTTGTAGAGCGGCGGATAAGGACTGAGGCGGACTCGAAACAACAAGGTAGGAACCTTTATTTAAAAACAAAGGGGTTGCCACGACTGCCGAACTAGCGAGCAGTCAGAAAGCAGCAACAGCTGACGCCGTTTGACAGCACTATATATAGCCGGCTGTCAAACGGCATCAGCCAATCAGGGCGGTCCGCGC
>BHFT01057285.1:0-18354 GCA_004320025.1 Laticauda laticaudata
AAAAAAAGAAAGGGGGAATCAAATTCAGAGGATCCTGGAAGAAACAGATTATCTGGATTCTTTCCAGTCAGGTTGACTGGCAGAAACTGCATTTGTCATTCTGCTACACGATCTTCATTGGGACTTGACTGGGAAGAGTGTATCTATATTGGTCTTTTTAGATCTCATGAATGTTTGACTTCAAGAAAGCATTGCCTGCAGCAGTTGGAAGTTGGGAGCATCACTTTTGGAGACCACTCCATAAATATGCAATCTTTGTGCCATGAAATTATAGCCCTGCTTGAATAAAGATAGCCCACTCTAATCTATAGATCAATACAGTGTGCTCTATGTGGGTGTAGAAAGTAGAGGATGATTCTGACATAGAGAGGTTACACCAAGGATAAGAGTAGATAAATGTTGCTTAAACCTTGGGGGTTGGGGAGGGTTATGAAAATGTCTCACATAGGTACTCCCCTAATTCACAGGACATATAGAGGAAGGAAGAGAAGTACATTGTAAGAAAAAAACTTGCAAGATTCTGTTACTACAGCCAATCTTAATAAAAACAAGGTTAGGCCTGTGTGTGGCATCTGTTGCCTGATCTGAGCAGCCTCGTGGATGTATAATTTCAAAGATATCTTGCAAGTCTAATTCTTACCAGACTAAGAGGATTGACATGAATGGGCATTATGACATTGTTTTCATTGGCTCTAGTTTATTTCTTGACCAATTCAATTTATCAGTCTTTCACACACTCAAAGCTTCTTCTCACGTATTCCTACATAATATAACAGAAGATCATTTTTTAGCGTTTTGCTTTGGGTGTCCTCTCAGAGCAGTGAACCTTGGAGACACTCCTCTCAATCCTGGAACCATGCAGGGAAGTACACCTAGTACAGTACAAACTTTATTATTTTTTCTGGAGGTTTGTTTTTCCAGGGGTTGTCTTTCAATATATTTGGCAGTGGTTGTTTTTACTGTTACATAATTTTAGGATTTTCATTTGAATGGCTATGCTTTGTTATATGGGTTTGTATTGTCTTTCCATTTCTTATCGGAATATTTTAACATTGGTTCTAAGACAGCATTTTGCAAGTTGATTTTGAAAGGTGGCAGGCCAATTTTAAATACTGATAGTCCTTGAGTTACTAACGTAATGAAGACTGCCAATTACATTCATAACCTGAGGATTTTTTGGAGTGAATCATGTAAAATAAACGGAATCACTCCCTGCTTTCGCCCATGCATTCGCTAAGCAAATGCGTGGGTCGTTAAGTGCATATGAGGCATCTCAGGGTGGGAAAGGCCATGGGGGGTGGCTAGCGATGGAACAGGCCACCTGCTTCAGATCACCTATCTGCTATCAGCCCCCCGGAGACACATTATGCTCCCTCCTCTGGTTTCCCCATAATTGCTCCTCCCTCATCCTGCCTTCCCTATCTAGCGAGATCTAGCGAGTTGTCTCCTGTCCAGCCTCTCTGATGTGGGTTTGGGTTTTTTTGCCTGCTTGCAGTCTCAGTGCAAAAAGTATTTGCAAGCCGATGGGAGGCTTGAAACAATGTAGTATCGCTGCGCCAAAGTCTTGTCAGCTTGCAAGTGCTCTTCAACTGGATCTGATGCAGGCTTCGGTTCACAGAGAACAGAGACCTAAAGTACTCTAGTGCAAGATCACATGCTACTGACCTTATACTACTTTAGGCCTCTGTTCTCTATGAATGCACCAAAGCAGGCAAAGAAACCGATGGCTCATTAGATTGTCACAAGGTGAGTGAGTCTCAGCAGGCAAAGTTTTTGTGGAGACTTGGGGGAGGGGGAATAGGCGGGTGAATTTTGCAGTGTCTCTGTGGTCTTTCATCGGTGTGAATGACTACTGCAGTGCTACAACATTCACAACTTCAGGACTAGGTTGTGAATACTTGGGTGGGGCTAAATAATTGCTAAGTGGACTGTCATAACTCGAGGATTACCTGCATTTAAGATCTCCCAACTCATAAAAACAATACTTTGTAAATTAAAGAATGCTTTTCATACTATAAACAAATAAATAATAATAAAAAATGAAACTTGTCATAAGAGGGAAAACAGATATGCACCACAAATAAGCCCAACATAGTTCACTCTAGGTAGGCATGTTCTCCAGACCATAGGGCCTGGAGTAAAAGTCAGGTCTTCAAATCCTGTTTAAAGAATTGCAACTGTCAGGGCTGTTTAAACTTCCAGGGAAAAAACTATTCCTGAGAGCTGTGACTGGTCTTCCCATATCTTCCAATCTTGTACTACTTCTTTGAGTTTTTCTATGTTGGCATCAGCATTGATGGTGTCCAGCTACCGTGTTATTGCTTGGTGACCTGGTTTCCTTTTACTGCTAACTTTTCCAAACATAATTGCTTTCTTCAGTGAATTCCACCACATGACATGGCCAAAGCAAATGAGATGCAGTTTTGTGATTTTGATGACAAAGAAAGCTCCATCAAATGGCATAGCTCAAGAGATGAGATATGAAGTGAGTTATGAGATGAGCAGAAACAATTGAAGGAAATATAGAAGCTACAATTCCCAACAGTTCAAACCAAGATGACCAAAAGTTCAGAATCACAATTGGGAAGGACCATTGAAGTCATCAAATCCAACACCTGCTCAATGGATGAGTCCAAATTTAAATCCAATAAAGCAAGGGGTTATGAAGATTATAGCCAAAACCAGTTGAAGGCGCTAGTTAATCTGTTTCAGACAGGAAGCTTAATAAGATTTCAAATGGTAAACACTATCCCTGTAGTGATTGCTTACTATAAATACATGGAAATTTAATGCTTCCATATCTGCACCAGATAACTGGTGGCCTCTGAAAGCTACTAAAAAGCTGTGGCTGGCTGATAAAGAATCCACTTCTAATTTTGGAGCAGATGTAGTAATGAGTAATTAACACTGACTCACAAATAGTTGGAGGGTGGTTTTGGATCTATTTAACAGAGCGTGTACTAAACTGCAATATCAAGCATCTTATTCCCTCTCTCCAAAGTTATTTTTATTTTTCTGAATTAAACTCACCCATTTTATGAACAGTTTTACTTTTCCCATGTTTAAAGACAACAAATCCAGTTCCCTTCAAAAAAACTTTACTGTATTTATATTCATTGTACCAGAAACCTGAAGACAAATGAGATGTCTATATATATCTAGGCATTTCTATATTCAGAAAATTTAAAATTCTCTTAAATTGGCTGAATGAATAGCTGTTGATCTTAACTTACATCCCACAGGTTTGCAGGATCTGCTTGTTTCTATCCTGCAGTTGCTTAGTTCTTATTGTTATTAGCCCTGCTAATACATGACCCAATGAGATATTTTGTCAATTAGCAGGCTTATTATTGCAGGAGCCTCACACAGATTAGGGCTGAAAGGGTGTGATTGACTAAAGGTCTTGTAGGCTTCATCTTGTAGCCTAAGGGAGGATTAAAACCTGACTCTCCCTGCTCCTAGACCAAATCTTTAACTGGATCTTTATCCATCACACTATGCTCCCTGTCCAGTTTAATTAATACTTACAGAAATAAACATGGAATCAGATCTTAAGTAATACCAGCACTGGCTGCTTATCATAAATGCATAGAGATATTATAGACTAAGGATTGAGAACCTATCATCTTTTAGCAGCTGCTGAACTATAACCCCTGGCTATGCCATTATAATCAGCATTTTAGATAGTAGCAGTTGTAATTCAGCAACATTTGGAGTCACAAATTTTCCTTCCTTGTACAGGTAGTGCTCAATTTACAACCAAAACTGAACCCAAAATTTCTGTTGCTAAGCAATACAATTGTTAAGTTAGTTTTGCCCCATTTTACATTTTGCTAGTTAAGTCAAGGAATACTTATAATAGAAAAGGGCACACACACAAAATCACAAGAATTCATTTTTCAGTCTAAAAATCTTAGTGTAATCTTTATGTTATGGACATCTTCTTAGTATCTCTTTTCCATATTTATTGAAGATAGGTTTCAAATAGTTTGACTTTTTGGTGGTCTCCAAGTGGTAAGTGGATATTCTCAAAGCTTATAAAATGTTTTCTGCAACATTTCCTGAGAAGTAAATTAGGTTTCAACAAGAATATTTATTATCCAACTCTGTACAGTACTGAATTGAAAATGAGCTATCTTTTTTCTGGAAAATTTTTGATTGCCTCCCAGTAATTTTATTTATTTCACAAATAGTTCTCTGTCAACTACTTCCTTTTAAATTTATAAATCACTTTCCTTTCCATAAAAAAAATCCCAAAGTAGTTTACAACATCATACTACTATTATTTCATCTATTACTATGTATATTAGACAAATCTTCTACGCAAAAGTATACTTGGCAATCAACATATCACTGTCTCATATCACTGGCAGAAACATTCCACATCCGGAACTAACTGAGTCCCAAAAGAAAGAGAATGTGCACAGTGAGCTTCATGGTAAAAATTCTCTTTTTTGCCCTTTGGGTCAAGAAATGCAAACTGTGTTATGATAGCAATGAATACTTTGCAAAGCATGAAGGGTTTTTATGAAAAAGGGAATTCCTTAAATAAATTGGTGCTAATCTCCATAGTCTAACAAACCAACCAACAATGTTATAAACATGATTTCATAGGCACTGCAAAAATATCAATGAAGTGCCCAATTGAGCAACCCAAATTTAGTGAATACTTAATTTTTTTAAAAAAGATCACCAATTTTGGATGACAAATTGACAGTCTTTTTTAAAAAAATATATGTAAACTTGGTTAGGTTGAGTATCATAAATTATTCAAAACCAGTATCAGTTCATTCAAAAAAAGAAAATCAAGATACCACGAATAACGGACAAAAATATAGACAGAAGCACAAATAATATTCCATAAAATATAGAAAAATGTGTTGAGAAAAACAACCCTGCTTGGCCCCACTAGCCACTAATCAGGAATAATCACTAATCTTGGCCAAATTCAACATGATGTACTTTTGCTTGACATTCTATATTAGGGCTGTTGCTGTAGAGAAGTCCCTACCTCATGTCACTGCCAGTTGTATTTGAAATAAAAATGTAATGGTGAAAACAAGTAGATTGGTATAAGGGAAGCATTTTCATAGGGAAGAGAAGGCAAAGTAGATAGTTTTAATTTCATTTATTTATCACATTTTTGAATCGCCCATTTCCCTCACAGAGGGAGGGTCCAGGATAACCTATAGTGAGGTATAAGTGTAATGCTGTAAACTTCAAGGATTGTGTCTTTTATGCTTTAAATTACTTATAGCCTGAGGTGGATAAAAAATTGAACTGTTTTCAAATGCATAAGTTCTGAATAGAAATAAAGGCAGCGCGGACATGCAAAATAGCAATTATTACAATTAACCAGAATAACATAGCCTTCAAAAGCTTATAGGCACCCATACTTGTCAATGTTATTATTTTAAGCAGCTTCTGGCATATCTAGAAAGGTGGCTCTGAAACAGGTTGCTCTCCTTTTGAATGCCAAGGAATACAAAAGGCATCACATTACAGCAAAGGTCCATGCAAAGAAAAGAAAATAAGCAGAGGGGACTAAATCACTGTGAAAGACTGAACTAACAGCAAGATTTTTGAAGACTGTAACAAATCACACGCCTGCTGGGAGATCAGAAAAACAACCACCCTTCTTTCTCTCTTACAGCCAAACCTTGGTGTACAGCATGTCAATCAGATGCTTTAGAGCTGTGCCCGAGATTTCCAATTCTTCCATTTATAAGATACTGTAGGTGCTAAAAATAAGGATTGAAAACGAGACCAGCTTTGTTACCTTTTTCAAGAATGCCATTCTTGGCCTGTACCGCTGTCCTTGATCTATTTGCGTGATGGTCATCGTGATCTACTTTATTCAGCAAAATAACAATAATAATAATAATAATAACAATAACAATAATAATAATAAAAAGCAACAGATGTATTTTCACCAACTGCAGAGGAAAAGGAGACGCTAGCCTTAGAGATTTCAAGCAAACTGCATTACAGTATTGAAACTCGGCAAGCTCCAGAATAAAAACGCCGTGGAAGCAGGCACGATCTTCTCTAGCCAATCAACGCTGGGCACTCGGGTTTTATTTGCATGAGCAGGGTTGTGCTTTCCACCGATTAACATTAGGGGGAGCCCTTTCATCTTGTTACAAAGGCTGAGCTGGTAGCAGAGAGAATTTGCGTTGTATCGAAATAATGCTTCATAAATAAATAATAAATAATAAAATTAATTAATAATGCTAGGGTTAGTAAGCGTTAGCAAAATGCACATCACCCGAAGATAAAACCAGGGAAGGAAATCTGCATGCTGTTTGGCTGAATAGGTTCACAGGCACATTTTTTTCCCATTTAATTACAATGTGACAAGTTACAATCTGTTTTATTTCTAGTTTGATTTATTCACACCTGTGGAAATAATACAGAATATGAGACCAAACTTTTTTTAAAAAAAAAATTTCCTATCTTTATTTAAACAGCTCAAAGCACTTGATATACGATTCTTCTCCAATTTTATCTCTCATCAGTCTGATATTTTAATCCAGTGGTCCCCAAGCTTTTTTGTACCAGGGACCAGTTTCACGCAGAAACACTTTTTCAAGGACGGGCAAAATCAATTCTTCCCCAATAGTAAAGGGCTTCTTTACTATTTCTTTACTAAAAACATATTTTTNTTTTATATATTTTAATTACGATCATTCATTCTTTGCAGCCCGGTACAAAATGATCCATGGACCGGTACTGGTCCGGGGCCTGGTGGTTGGGGACCCCTGATTTAATCGACATACTACACTAGCTGATCTGATATAGGAAGAAACATGTGTAACTGGAAATGATGAAATAAGTAAGATTCTTGCAAGTATTGCTATAACACCACCACCAGCCCTGCTCCAAATAACTTATGGCTTACTGACTGGTTGTACGGAACACAAAGCCAAAACTACTGAACAGTTAGTCTCTGTGTATCATAAATAAATCCAACAAAGAAAAATACTGTATATTTAAATAACAGTATATAGACAAAGATATATAGACTTATTTATTAACATTTGTATGCCATTGTATTCCCAAGGGCTAGATGATAAATTTAATAAATATCACACACACACACATATACACACACTTTTATTGCTTTTAACCTTGTAAGCTGCACAGAATCACCTTGTGGTAAGATGTGCAGTAAATAAATTTAATAATAAATAATGGTGATGATTGGTGCATGCATTATATTTTATTCCATAGGGAGAAGTCCAGCTATCCAGGTAATTACTTTGTACTTATCAAAGGAAGCCATACAGAATATGCATGGAGAAACAACCAAACTGGAGAAACAATCATAAACTCAATTAACTAAAACAAGTTGCTGAATATTACATATTTTTGCACAGACAAGTTTATTAATATATTTAAGTCATACATGTAAAATGTTTTAAGTTCTGAATCAATTGTTTCATGAAAGAAATGGATGTTTGTAATGCTTTTGCTCCTGAACTGGCATTTGTCAGTGACAGAATATTCTGAGGAGTTGCCACTTTTCCTCATTTGTTCTCTGGATACCACTGACACTTATGTGTGGTTTGATGGTACTCTTTATCGATAATTATCACTCTTTGCACTTCCTACAAATAATTTTCTTTTGATTTTTCCTATTCTATGTCCCCTCTCCCAAATTTGGGAAAAAAATATCAATCTGGACAACCCCAAAATGGATATATTCCAGCCAATATGTCATAAATTCTGGATATGCATCCTAACAGGGGCAAATACAAACGCGACATCAGCCGAGGCAGCAGCTCGACACACCAAAACATCCCATGCACCCTAACGACGAGTTCGAGCCATTTTTTTTTCATAAATCAGCCCCTTGCGGGAGGGGGGAACCCTATCACGTGACAATCCGAAGAAGGGGAAATTCCGAACACAGAGACCAGATGATAGGATCACGTGCTAGGCCCAGGGGCGGGGCCAGTCAATGGAGAAGCCGAGAAGCCGAGGTACCACATGAAAGCAGGATGAGTCCGTGATTGGGCCTTCTTGACGCGGCGTCTCCTGTCATAGGGAAAATTGGGGGGGCGGGGCCTGAGCGAGCGACCCGGGTTCCACGCAGGCGCAGAGCGGTGCAGGGCCGCTGCGGCCGCTCCCTGGCTGGCAGTGCTCGCTAAGATGGCGGATTTCCTGCCGTCGCGGTCCTCGCTGTCGGGTTGCTTCCCCGGCTGCATGCTCAACAGCACCGAGGCGGAGCAGCAACGGCGGTCTAAAGAGATCGATAAGTGCCTGTACCGCGAGAAGACCTACGTCAAGCGGCTCGTCAAGATCCTTTTGCTGGGCGCGGGCGAAAGCGGCAAGAGTACGTTCCTCAAGCAGATGCGCATCATTCACGGGCAGGACTGGGACCGGTCAGCCCGGGAGGAATTCCGCGCCACCATCTACAGCAACGTCATCAAGGGTACGGTTGGGGGAGGGGGAAGGGGGAGGCGGGCGGCTGGTCGGTCGGCCGGCTGAGGCAATTCCCTCGGAGGTGCGTCGCCCTGGACGACCAAGCCCCGAGAAAAGAGAGGCGGCTTCGGAAAACAACCCAAGCGAGGGGCTGCCGAAGAAACCCCGGCGTTGGGAGCGAGCGGGGAGAAGCCGTTTGAACGCCCGAAGCCCTCGTGCAGGAGATCTGCGCGGGCACGGCCGCAAAAGGGGGGGGGAAGTCACGCCTTATTTCTCCCCTCTCCCCCCCCCCCCCGCGCACACACCCTTCCTGAAAGCATGGCTGAGGAGGCCACTTCCCGCCGACGCTCGTTTAGTCGATTCCGTCTGGCGGTAAGCGCTTTCGGAGACCCTGAGAGGATAAGACGGCGGCGGATGCTGGGAGGGCTGGGTGAGTGGAGGGGGGGGGGAAGGAATAAAATGGGCTGAGGAGAGGAGATGGGCTCCGGGCTGGGGTAGCATCCGAGGGCAGGTGCCCCCGTCCTCGCCTCGGTTTTCGGATCGGAGCGAGGAAGAGGCAGTTCGGCGAAATGGGCGTCTTGTCTGGCGGATGTGGCCTGGACGGGGGTGGGTGGGAAGGGAGGGTTTCTTTCCTGCTTGAGTTAGAGATGCGGGAGCCGTTCAATCAGGCCTCGGGGTGAATGTCAGTCAGAGTCGCTCTTTGTGCCCTGCGAGGCGTCGTCCGCGGTGCCTTCACGGGATGGCCTTTGGGGCAGGACTGAAGCCTTTTGTGTCAGACGGCCTTGTTTCTGTTGTACAAGTTGCAGCGCTCGCTCGCATGTTGCGGTGGGGCTGGAGGGGGGCAGCCCAGAGATATGTGTGGAAGAAATTATGTACAGGTTTGGAGGCATTGTTATTGGGGTCGCAAAACTGGTGTGGGCTGCACATTAGGTGCCTCTGAGAGGTGGTTGGTGGAATGTTGGGATGGCCGAGTCTAAGGCAGCTTTCATGGGGAAAATGTGCGAGGAAGGTCAGTTCCCAAAGAATGGGAAGGGAAATTTAGAGTAGCGTAGATGTACAGCTTCATCTGTGCCCGTGTTTCATTTTCAACAAATATTGTGCCCAGTGTGTATTTTGTTTTTACAAATATTTCTTAGGCATGGTCAAATGAAAATAGTTGTTGAATGTGGTTTCAATTAAATCCAACTGAATTCTTGTTGCAAGTTATAACCATGGAGACAGATAACCCTTTCTATTTTTAGATGCTGTGGAACTGTGAAAAAAGATTTTGGAGGGATAGGTAGGGAAACCACTTTGCCGGATAAGTAAATGAGAGAATGGTAAGCATGGCACAAGTGGATGCTTTAGTTCTAATCATGTGGTCGCAATTCACAGAAATAAATGTGGAAATTTTTTCAACAGCAAATGTATTTGTCTTTGAATGCCATGCAAGAAATAAAACAACTTTGAACATCAGCTAATTTGTTTTCTTCTGCCACATCTTAGAAATTTGGAAATCTGTGATAACATTGTACTACAATTTAAGTGTAGCTTAAATAGACATTATTTGACACTGAAAATTAATAGACGTCATTTTCATATTTAGTTATTAGGAAATGAAGATAAAACCAATTTCAAATGTATGAGTTGTATTTTTTACATCCTGTGGTGGTTTGAAGAGATAAGCTAGCTTAAATATAGTTTGATTTGAAAGATGGCTTATATATTGAATGAATCAACAAAATCCTGTCAGTGAGTGCAGCGGAAATGCAACTAAAGTACTAAGCTTTGTTACATACATACTAGTGCATTAAGGCCACTGTTACAGTTTCTTGCAAAAGATTGCTAATAGAAGAATACACTATAATACAAAGTATTTGTTGTAATTTACACTCATTCCATCACTAAAATATTGTTTCATGTTTGTCAGAAGTATATATTTCTTGGTAAATAACTTTACGTGTACTTTTTTAAAAATATAAATAAAGCCTCAACTGCTAATTGCTATTCTAAATTGCTGGATACACTAAAAACAAACATTCTCAAACTTTCTTCTTTGATAATGGGACAATTTGGAAATCTAATACAAACAGTAAAATGTATAACAAAAACACTACATTTTGCTATAAAAATCAAGACATTTCCTTTAATTTTATTTATTCTTTAGATTTATCTCCCTCCTTTCCAGGAACTCAAAGCAACATACATACTGGTAATATTCCATTCCAATTTTACCCTACAACAACTGCGCAACATAGTTTGGCCTAAGAGAGTGACTTACCCCAGATTACCCAGTGATTGAAAATAGAGTTGAACCTGGGTTTCCAACCTTGTCCAACATTGGGTCTTGTGGATTAAAAAACTATTGATAATACATTAAAACCATAAAATAATTTGTCTTGGCTGTTGTAATCTTGGTCACATTTTACGCTTTATGACAATATATTATAGATAATGATTATATCACCTTTGTGAAATACCGTAGTGAACTATACAAAGTGCATTGTGTTTATAATCATGATATATTGATAATGTTAATAAATATTAGTTTACATGCCTAAAGGGTGTTATCCTAATGCAGGTGGTGACTTTTAGCAAAAAACAAGTGGTAATATCAGATTGTCATCTAACAAGTCTATGACAATGGTGGAACAAGAACTTTTTTATGCAGTACACCAATATTCCATTGAGTCTTGAACCAATTAATACACATTTTGCTTTTAAAATTTTTATTTTTAAATATTTCTTAGGTGTTTAAACATCAAAAGGGTTTAAAATGTAGTCATATTTATTTGTATTTTAAATTAAATCCAATGCATTTAACTGAATTTTTGTTGCATCTTAGAATCATTTAAACTTTGACATATGTGAGAATGATTAATTTATATTTTATCATTTTCTCCTGTTTGCTGCAGCTGTTTCACTGCGTGTTTATGAGATGTAAAACTGCTGAGTTGAATATAGTAGAACTCCAGAAGCATGTAATTAATTTTCACTCCTTTAAACGTCTGGAATTGCATATATGGAAATAATATGAGCAATACTAAACCTTTGATTGGAAAATTAAAATTTATAAAATGTGATTCCAAATTTGCTTGAACCAGAATGCTAGGTGAATAGATTTCAACTCAGTCTTAGAACAGCCGTCACTTATAATTTAAAGAAAGTGTTCATAATCATATTTTGAGAAATCGACTGCTTTAATTATTTAAAAACAGTTTTAAAAGTATTTGTCATATGTACAAGGGCTGGTGAAATAAAAAGAAATCAGAGACCTCAGTGTCTATAACTTGGTTCAGGTTACTATCGTGGACTTGGGATTATTATCTGTTTGTTGTTTGCATATATGTTTTTCCATTATAGTTTCTTAAATTTTGGGTGAGAATATGAAGCTGTCTGTATACATGGGTCGTGTTTTGTGTTTTGAGCATATCCAGTTGTTAAGATTAATGTAAATGTATTTGGAAACTAACACGTAGTTTCAATTTTGTTGAAGGTGTTAGAGTCCTTGTGGATGCTCGTGAGAAACTTCATATTCCTTGGGGAAATCCTGCTAATCAAACAAATGGCAATAAGATGATGGCCTTTGATACCCGTTCAGAAGTGGTGCAAGGGATGGTGCAAACCTATACTTTCTTACAATACCTTCCAACAGTGAGAGCTTTGTGGACAGACAGTGGTATCCAGCATGCTTATGACAGACGCAGAGAATTTCAGTTGGTAAGAGATATAACTCTTCATGTTTTTGTAGTTACTGTGATAGTGCAATTTAAAATCTTTTATAAATGAAATGGAGGTATTTTGGGTGAACTTTTTGTTACATGAACATGAATTTTAATTCTGTACTTAATGATGGTCCATACGGGCAATAAGAACAGTGAAATTAATTTCCATAAAGCCAAAATGCAAAACTATAACAGGTTTAGAATTTAAATGTTGATTTATAACCAATATTCAAGCAGGCATATTTTTGTTCACGCAGTGAGACTTCTTAGTTCCTCTAACATTATCAGTGCAAAGAAGACTGGGCTTTTTTGATTGTCATACTCCCACCAAGACTGGCAGGGTAAACCACTATGTATAAACAGTCAGAAAAGCCCAGTCTCCTTTGCGTTGATAATGTTACCTAGGTAGGGTATGAAATGTCTTGACTTGATGGTTCCCTTATTAGGGAATTGTTTCCTCCCTAGTTGTTCATCTGGTGCTTTTTCTTGATTTATTGGGTGTTGACTGCTGGGAGTGGATGGGGGCAACTATACTAGGCTGTTTCCTTCCTTCCTAGGTTTTTCATTGTATCTTTTAAATGGTACGGTAACAGTTTTGCAATTCAAATGGTTTCAACTGGTAAACTTAACATTTTAAATTCAAAGCCAATGATGTTAGTGAATTTCTAAAAATGTGGTACTCAGAGAAATCAGTAATCAGTAGACACATGGAGATAAAGCCCATTTATATAGACTCTCATACTGATGATGTTATCCAGCTGGATAAAATAACATCTTCAAGAAAATAACTAAGCTCACAGACTACCAAGAACTAAAAAGTTCAGCCATCAGCTATACATATTCCTTACTACAGATCTGAACCCTTTACAGGCTGTAGAATGGTTTGAACATTATGTAATTTGTTTCCAAATTATGAATAATGTTAGTTGTTGCTGTAATATTAAGCAAGAATATGTAGATGGCCGTTTGCAGTGAAGATGGTTGTTTGTATGTAGTGAATACATGAAGATTACTGTAATGGCATAGAGTATTCTTCATAATGTTCTATAGTTGGAAGATTTATTGCACAAAAGAACGTCAGTTATAATGAAAACTTGTGTATTGAATACATTGTTATAAATCAAATCTGTACTAGAGAGCAGGAAGCAAGTTGAACATTTATTTCCATATCTTTAAAGACTACACTCCATGTCTTTAAAAGTTATATCCAATATTTATTGAATGTACTTCCATTGTGCAATAGACGTTCCTGGTTCTTCCCCCCCCCCTCTAAAATCAACTTTAGTGGGTGTCCTGTTATTTATGTGTGTGTATGCATAATACATATAATATATATATGATTTTGTTCTATCCTGATAGTGAACTTTCTAGGTATGGGTTATCATACACTGTTGCAAGTGTTGTCTTTAATACATGTTCCAAAAAGAGAAATGGCAGGTAAAGTCCTTTATTAGGAACGTTCCCTCAAAAAACATTTCATTTTAGATTTATTTTATGGTAATAAGAAATCCATATGCTTCATTGTGATAGCTCAGTATCCAGATCAGAATTAGTGGGAATTGAGAAGTAAACTAGAATATTTCAGAGAGACTCACATATTGCAGAAGTAGGAAGAATAAAAAATTAGGGAAATAATTATAAGATTGGGGAAGGTGGAATCCAAATAATATAATGGGAATGTCAGTGCTCTTTGACTGTTGAACATTGAGTGGCCTTGGGAAAATTGAAAATAGAAAATCAATATGTATAAGAGGGAAAGGCATAGAAGAATATGCAATGTATTGGAAAGAAAAGGTATCATGCTGGCCTGAATACTGGAGCTACCAGGAGCTAGCTACACAAGAACATTGTTTTACAAAAGGATTTCCAACAAATCAGAGAGCTGAAGTGATGGAAGTTCAAAGGCCAAAGGCTAATTTCACCCAGCTTACCTTAGCCTTTTTTCTGGGATATTTCCAATTGCCCACCTTATTTACTAAGCTGAAGTGAGTTCAGTGGATAATTTGCTTTGCAGTTGCATGTAATTGTTTAAAATTAAGATCTTTCTTTAAAATAACAAGGTTGGCATGCACAGGTGATGTCCCTGTTAAATATATTGCTACTGTAGATGTCATATTTATCACATCACAGAATGTCAAAAGTGGTGATGTAGAAACTTTCCCTCCTGCTAACACAGTTGTCCTGCTTGCATCTTTGAAAAACTTCTGTGGTTGAAGAAAACTCCACACTGCCATGGGATATGTTATAGGAGAGCAGAATTGATTGAAACAGAATGTATGAAATCGTTTCTCTACTTACACAGAGTATTGTTGGACCCAAACCAATACGAACAGTATGTAAAATAAACCAACAGCAATACACCTTTAATGTATAAATGTAAAAACAGGAAGTTAAACATTTCATTACTTCATGAGCCTCTTCTGAGATAACTTGGGGAAAAGGAAGCCTTTGTATTTTTTTGTTCTTTTAACCAATTTTATACTGGATTTGGAGAATGGGGAGAAAAATTAATGCAAAGCCATTTCAGTTATTGCTTGAATACTGGAAAGCAGCTTTTTCCAACTTTGGTACCTGCAGATCTACAGTTTTCAACCCAAAAATTCCTCAAGTGGTTTGATCTGATATTTTTTGGAATTAAAGCCAATGTTAATAAGGAAAGGTTGGTCTACAGTTTCATGGTTCATGAATGTTTTAACAGTGCAAAATCACCTCTCTCTCATTTAAATAAGAACATTAATGCTTTAGAAATCTTTATGTGACTTGATTAAAGTATTTAGAAATTTAAAGTATTTTTTATCAGGGCAATCTGGTTTACCCAAATATGGGACAGAACATACTGCTTCCGCTTTCGCCTTTTCAGCCCCAATCCAGGAGCCTTTGCAGGTAGTCACAGTGACATGGATCATTTTGGTGCCATATCTTGCTAATGCAATCTTAAGAATTGTTTGAAAACCAAATTTGTTAAGTGCACATTTTAAAGAAATGATTGCCAAAATAATGGGATTGTCCATTCCAATCTAAATTATTTGAGGCAAGTTTAATATTTTTATTATGAAATGATAATCAGCATATACAATTGTGAATAACATTGGGAATATTTTTCATTAGCCATCTATTTAGTTGATCTTTGATTTGTCACTTATTTTTAGTAAAACACTTCTTATATGTAATAAAACAACACATGCAGTTTCCATAGTCCACAAAACCATAAAGGTTATGTCATTAAAAGAGAGGTTCAGTTTTAGAACATGTAACCTTTTAACCCAAAGGAAAAAAGTTTACAAGTACAATATGGAATGCATAATCTGTAATAGCAGTAAAATAATACATTCAATATTAATATTACTGCATCCAGGGTTTCAGTTGTTATAATAATTGGGAATGAAAGGACAATAAATGACTGATGCTGAAACAATGGGAAGAAAACTCAAAATACATGTAGATATATCATAATACTTTTCAAAGACATACCTACGTAGATTGCTGAGACTTTCCATAATTTCAAGGTAATGTTTGCCTTTTAGATTACTTTTTATAATGGTACATTCAAGCCTATTTGACTGTTTTTCAGTATGGGCATTTTTATAGGAGATTCCTTTATATGGTTTCAGAATTGCTTTCTACATTTCAGCTTGTATACTGCTTGCTTTGCAGGCAAGTATACTAGTTACTCATGGTGTATTTTGAATACTCTGTGAGTAACTTTTCTCAGCATGTTAGAGGAAGTAGAGGAAAGAGATTCATCCTTGCACATCCTCTATCACCTCTTCCTGCACAGAAATTTAGTACTCTGAAAAAAGCACATGTGACTTTCAGCCAAGTTTGGAAGTATGAATTGCTTATTTGCGCTAATTTCTTGCATCATAGTCTTTCCCTTCTCTTTTACTTCCTGTCTCTAACAAACATCAGTAATAAGAACTGAATGACCAGAACAGTACCAGAAAGTGTTGTTGTTTTTCTAAACATTTGGTTGTTCATATTTCAGTATTTTGGAAAGTGAGCAGGATATAAATTGCCTTTAACCTACACATATTTTAAATCTCCAGGTTGCTTAGCAGTTACATTCATAAAAAGCAGTTGCTTTTTTAAAAAAAATCCAGTTGTTTTAATGTGCATGTGCACACACACATACACAGACATGCACATAAATAAACATACAATAAATAAATTAACCTTATATGTGGTAGTAATTACAAATGTCTCTGAATAGTGTATATTCCATGTACATTCTTTTCAGTAAGAAAAATTAAAACTATATATATTCATATAGATGCTTTTAGCATGGATATATCTGAAATAGAGCTTTTTAAAATAATCTATACAGTATTTGAGATTTATATTATTACTAGTGTAAGTGTGATAATGTAGATCAGATTTTCAGCTAGTTCAGTTCAATTTTCAATCCAGTCATCTTCCTTCTTGCCCAATAAAAATGTTCGTTAAATGGTACTGGGCTCACCAAATATTTCTGCCACCAGAAAGGATAAAGACAATATTTGCCAGTTTCCTTGTCACTTATCAATTGTGGTTTATGAAAATCTGAATAAGAGGATGCCTCATCTCAGTAGAGCAGTTGGAATGTTCCATGAGGAGAGGGAAGTCCTTGATAGCACAAAGAGAATCTCTAGATCCCAAGGTAATTTATGCCTTAGTTAATTACTATTTTGGTCACTGTAAGTAACATGCTTTAGATCAGGGGTCCCCAGTCCCCGAGTAGTGTCTCACTACCAGGCTGTGGCTGGTTTGGAACTGGGCTGTGCAAGTGTACGAGGGTCCATTCATGCGAGCCATTTCTCCCCATCCCCTCTGGGCTGTTAAGTCATAAAGATTGGAACCATTGCTCGAGATAGAGCTGTGTTGAAGAACACATAGAAGTTTCATTTGTCTCAGAATGTAGTGGCATGAGCAATTTGAGGTGTTTCTTGTTACATTCATGTACACTGCTGCTCCATAAGCTGCATTGCCTCCTAGTAGGCTTCTTGTGCAGGTATTATCTATAAAGTTGTACATGGCATGGCGCCAAGTTATTTGGGGAGGGGACCATATTTCTCCCACCCCTTTTGCTCTTTTCACCAGATATAGTAGAGAGTATATCTCTGGTCCCTTCATTTAATATCATCTTGCTTTTTGTAATAATACTAGCTTTTTGTAAGACAGTTGAAATCCTGCCTGATTCTCCTATGAGCTGTTCAGAGCATCCAGTACTGGGAGGTGCTTCAGTCTCCGCATTCATAGGCTGAGCTTGATTTGTGGAATGCTCCTCCTCCATGTGACTCCTCAGTGTTCCCCAGTTTTTGCTCAGCCTTGTGCGAGACAGGCAGTGCTTTCGATGTGTCCTTGACTGAAACAGGAATCTTAGTTCGTGAACAACAGGTTTGATTGTAATTCAGTTTTGTCTTTAGCCTTCTTTCCAATCTTTAATTAGCCTGACAGTTCTGTTTAGGGGAAACGCCGTTTCCGCCCCCAAAAAAGGTGGCGGGAGGTTCCTGGCGCTGCTCTGCACCACCTCCCCACAGCCAATTCAGTTACCTCTGCCAGTTTGGTTGCTGCAGCATTGTTTATGCCACTTATTTTGTTAGCAGCTTGACTCTCTTCGCTAAAAAAAAGAAAAAAGAAAAGTCATATCGCCTTTCCCCCTCTCTGAACGCCGTTTTTTACAGTGGAGAAGTTAACTAGCATTAATTCTCCCGCCGTTTCATTTATTGAGAACTTCAGCCTCGTTTACAAGGCAGGAAACTGCCGCTGAGAAGTGTGCGAAAAGTTTAACTGCTGGACGCCATTTTAACTTGCCACTTCGTGGCTGCGCGCCTATCCTATACTCTTGAGCTATGTGAGGTATTTCTGTTAGGAGCAGCAGGATCCCTCCAGGATTCTGAGAGCAATTGTACCCTCGTTTTGGCTTCTTGCACTCGAGGCTATTTACTTCGTTTTTTAAAAAAATCGTTGGCTTAACCCTCACAGCCTAATTCTCAGCAAAACAACAGCAAGCACCCAGGCCTGTGCCTGCCTGTGCAGGGAAGCTGGTGAAGGCGTTCGCAATCTGGCTAATTGGATTTCAAATTAATTGTGTTGTTCACTTAATATTCCTATACTTATTAATACAGAAACATACATACATACATCTACATCAACATACATATACATACATACATACATATATATGCTGTTCAGCTTCCTTCGGGTATTATCCCACGTCACTGTAGTTGTGCTTTTAAAGTTGTAG
>BHFT01057288.1:0-28095 GCA_004320025.1 Laticauda laticaudata
ACAGGAACACAATGTTGCCAGCCATCAAAGAAAGAACCACTCCTGTGACAGAGTAAAGCTAGCCCAAATTTAAAACTCTGAAACAACTGAAAAACCGTCTCGACTCACAGATGAAACAGCAATACCAGGAAGCTGATGATGGCCAGATTGAATTGCCTGCTCGAAACGTTCCTACAACTTGTAATCAAGCACAACTTACCAATGACAGTGGGTAAACAAACCGAACACAAGCTGAACAGCATACATGTAAATACCGTCAAAACTCAAAAGGAAGTATATATGGTGTGTTTGTGTGGTGGGTGCTGTTGCTGTTTAGCTTCCCTTTGGGTATCTATCCCACGTCCTTGTACGATATTGTTAAAGTCTGATAGCACACGGTAGCAGAATCCATTGCCACATCAGGCTTCTGTATCGGAAATGTGTTTCTCACAGTCTGTGTGACCTGTGTGATGTGACCTAAATATTCCTATTGCAGCTGCAAAAGAAATACAATGTAAACACGCAAATGCTTCAAATTAACATTCAAAAGCGATCACAGCAGCTACGCAACGAATCGTATCCTAAGACAAGAACAGAATTGCGCTCCCTCAAGAAATGAATTCACAGTAAAAGATTCCAATTAGATCATGTAATTACTAAGAGACTTTGCTAGCACATACACACTGAATTGAGCAGTCACAAATCCACCCTCTACTTTTGGGAATAAGACTTAAACCAACTTCTACATACTTGGAAGTCTGAACTAGAAACCAACTTACAAACACACTGAAAAACCTCTCAAAGAAACTAAATAGAACTTTAGAAAATGACTCGTAAACACCCCAAACTGCATTCACACTACCTGACTAGCTAACAATGTTCAACAATTTCAAGAAACTCAACAAAAACGAAACAGATGTCCTATCCAAAGAGGATTCAATTATGTCCATGCACCCAATAAATCCCAACAAGAAATCCTCATATGTGCAGTAGAATCCAGCCTCAACAAATTAAAATACCGGAATAAGCTGACAGAATAAAGTACACAGTGATTTACTCGATCATCGAGGTTACTGCACAATGAAACCACGCTCAAAAAATAATTTGTAAAAAATGAATTCATGCGCACTACAAACCCTGAAAAATGATAACAACATATAATACTCCCAGAAGACAAAGGAAAGCACAGCTAGTAAGGACAGAAAAGACGATGAACACAATAATTGACCAACCTCATACCTCAAGACTCCACATTACAAACCTATAAACAGGACTCCAACCACAATATCAGAAAAAATTAAGCGCAAGAAAAAATTCTATAAACCAGCCACAAAGCCCAAAGATGAAATCCAACAGACGATCAATCCTCAAGATAGAAAAATCTTCTTAGATGCCTAAATTATAAAGCCTCCCACATAAAAGTACACAAAGAAGTAAATACCTCTCAGACTGTCATAGTCAGCTCCTCATATGGGAGCAGCCATTACAAACCAGCAAAAAAATTATTAGCAAACAACTACAGCCCATGCTGAAACCGCAGCGTTCATATGTTACAGAAAACTCATACACTTTTAGAAATGATAAAAATCTACATGTGGATACAAAGAAGATCTGCTTTATAGTTTCACGTGGTTTCATATTTCACTCAAGTCCCAATAAAAGAAACTCTGAAATCATAAAAATAAAATACCAACCAGCTAAACACCTCAATTGGACACTAACTAGAACACTGGCCTAAACCCACACATATTTCAGTATACACAGGACAAAAGATACTAAACCAGAAGTTGAGGAGCCCGATGGTATCTAACACTGTCACCTCATTTTGCAAACCTGTTCAGATGGAAAGATTCAGCTGAAACTCAGCAGCCCCTGGCTATGACTCAACCCACAAACCCAACACTATGGTAAGATCATCGCAATTGACACATTTGTGAGTTTGGACCCCATGGAATAGAAACTAAACAATTCCTAACCACCTAATAACAATACACACACCCAAAATCAAGTTCACCGAGAACGGAAATAAACATAACAACTACACATTCCTAGAAAATGTTACTAATCTACAAAAGAACAGAGTGGCAACACTGGGACACAACCTAATAAACCAATAAGAAAACACACACCAACGACTACTCTTAACGCCCAATCCCACCACCACCCAGCACAGATAAATTCGTGCGAAAGCACTAAGACTTACCAGAACCAAAACGCCTGGCAGATCAAGAACACATATAAGAGCTGAACTATTGCACCATGACTGAAGTATTGACAGCCAATGGCTTCATAAAAAACAAAATCACCCAACTTGACCACAAAACACACCAAGAGACATAACAAGAGACCTAAGAATAGAGCCAAACAGACTATAGGAATCAGCGCTGTCTTAGCCCTACAATAGTGGTACTACAGATAAAATTCAGTAAGATACTACACAGGTCATCACATCAGACTGCCTTCAAACACACCCAAAAACAAATAGCAACAGCCATCCTGATGTTTAACCCCAAAGAATAAATTAAGACCTGGAAAACCAAAGGCATATATCGAAAATTCCCTGTACATTCATGCCCGGCACCATACATTGGACAGTACCAAATAGAAGAATAATAGTTACCACGCCTTAAGATGAACTATCAAAAATTTGCATGATAAAAATACATATGGAACACACCTCGTCACTAGATTCGTAAGCACATAAAACCACAGGTCACAAAATCAACTTCAATGGCACTAAACTTTAGCCACTATAGAAAAACCTCCCAACACAGAATATGCATCAGAGAAGCCCATAGAGATTGAAAAAAGACCTGCAGCCATGAATGAAGGATGATGTCCAGCAGACTGTCAATCAATTTGGAAACCTGCACTCTCAAATAGAAAGAATCTCCCACACACACAAAACAGACAAAACACCTGACCACAGACAGACAGAGCCTCTGATGCCTCCCACTTCAAACACCCCCCACCAGAGCACAACCAGGTAAGATCTAGCTTGCTGATGAGAATCACGCCTGTGCTCTTCACGAAGCCCAACTGCACTAACAGCCTCGCAACACAAGCAGCAGAGTGTTGCCAGCCAATCAAAGCCACAAGACAGACAAGAAAATGAACACACATTAGATAAACTACCACACGGTTTTTTTTTTTTTAATTTAACTCTCAAGTCAGTAACGAGATAGACCCAGCTCCTAGCCAATGAAATGAAGACCAGACCTCGATTTTGAAACCAAACTTAGTGTGAGAACACCATCATTTCCATACAGGAAGACTGGATGATGGGCAGATATGTTCTGCTGAAACGTGTGCTACAACTTTAAACAACACTACAATGACGGTGGATAAATGCCAGGGAAAGCTAAACAGGCACACATTAAGTACCACGATGTCCCCAAGCTTAAAAAACACACAACACACACACACACAACACACATATATATATAATATTATATATGTGTCGTGTGTGTAGTGTGTGTGTTGGTGTGTGTGTGTGATTGCTGTTTAGCTCCTTCGGGGTATATATTCCCACGTTCTTGATGTTTGTTGTTGCTATTAAGTATGTCTCTTATTTGTTTAAATTGTACGCAACGTTTTCAGCAGATCTTCATTCGCCATCCCTCAGGCTTCTGTATGAATGCGGGGTTTTGTCCTTCCGACAGTCCTTTTTTCAAATTTGAGGCTGGTCCATTCTGATTGGCTATAACCTGGGTCTGTTTCAATTGGACTTGGAGTTTGATTGATTGGTGGTTCTGGTATGCTTCTCGTCTGTTTTGTGGCTTTGATTGGCTGGCAGCACTTCTGACACCCAAGTCCAAAGATCACAGACCTCCAGGTATAATACGCACAATCGAATTAGATCCACCTTCAATTCGAAAACAAAAATAGAGAACTTTTGTGTAACACACTCTCCTCAGTAAAAGCCTGATGATGGCGAATGCAGATTCTGCCTGAACTGTTGCTACATAACGTCTGATCAGAACTTACAATGAGTATGCAACTTTTACATGAACTACAATGAACGTGTGGGAATAATAACCCCGAAAGGAGCTAAACAGCGATCAAATGTTAGTATCCTCGCGCTCTTTAGTAGAGCTTAAAAAAACCAAATCATATATATATAACTATAATATACTATATAACTTATATATATATGGATAAATTATAATACATACATACCATACATAATATATATATGTGAGTGTGACTGTGTGTGTGTGTGGTGTGCTGTTTTAGCTTCCTTCGGGATATTATTCCCACGTCATAAGTAGTCGTTAAAGTTGTAGACAACGGTTTCACAGAATCTCATCTGCCATCCTCAGGCTTTCTGTAGCTTCGCCATGCAGGAAGCCTGAGGATGGCTAGATGAGATTCTGCTGAAACGTTGCTACAACTTTACAGAACTACAATGAGCGTGGGATAATACCCGAAGGAAGCTAAACAGCACACATGTAAGTACCCGCGAAAGCTTGAAAAAACATATATATATATATTTTGTAGATTTTCATGTGTACAGGTATGTAGGTCTAGGTCTAGGAAAAAGACCCGTACACCTGGACCTATATATATACATATATACATACATATATGGTATTTTTTTTCTGAAGATGGGGGTTTGTAATTTTTGAGCTCAAAAATATTCTGAAATGGAAAACAATACATCCATGTTGGAATGAATTCTAATTTGGTGGATCATGTCTTTTTCCTCTAAAAGAAGTTAATATTTTTAAAGCCTACTCTGTGACTATTTATTTTCAGAATAGAACCAGCTGACTAACCTGATGTTTCCAGATTTTCCCATATTCTCAGCTTTTTTTTGGAATTTTGTTTAAAAAAAACCAATAAGACTTTGTAGGTTGGGCATTAAACTGAATCAAAAGGAA
Organism: Laticauda laticaudata; assembly: GCA_004320025.1. Taxonomy (NCBI): domain Eukaryota; kingdom Metazoa; phylum Chordata; class Lepidosauria; order Squamata; family Elapidae; genus Laticauda; species Laticauda laticaudata. The sequence continues at coordinate 4,863 of BHFT01057288.1, forward strand.
CTCGAGATTATAACTGAAGAAATAGAACTCTCAAATATTAATTACTAATGCAAAATGAAGCAAAATATTTTAACATTGAACATTTATGGTAGAATATTTTTAAACAGCAGATCCAGAAGTTAATTTTAAGAGCAACTGCTTCTATAGATAGACTCTGCTTAAGATATGTTATGAAAGAGGAACAAATATTACCTGAAAAGATTGAAAGTAATCTGAAAGTGGATTTCAAAATGACATTATGATATTGAAAAAGAAGCTGGGCATACAAAACAAACCCTCCGATACCATTATAATTAAAAGAAATATACAAATAGCAAACCACAAGAGTGATATGGATTTTCCGATATTGGATTTATAAAAGAGACTTGTTAAAGCTTTGAAGAATTTTGTAAGAAGAAATAAAGAAAAAAGTGGAGAAAAATTCAAGTTCTAGGACATTATTTGAAGAGGCTAAAGGTCAAAATTATTAAAAGTAAAAGGAAGGAATAAAAAGTTGGTTTATTTGATCAAGATTAAAATAGATATATTGTTATTTCTGGTACCCTTAATGGACTTTTGAGAAGTCATGTACTGTGTTTTAAGAAAAGATGATGTTATTAAAGTTATGTGTACTTTTTTGTGTTGAAAGGCTAAGTCATTTTTATATACATATTTTTTATTATTTTTCTTTTCTATTTTTCTTTCTATTTTATTCTTTTCTGCATTTTTTTCTTTGTTAGTTTGCATCAGTTTTTAACTTTGTAAGGATAATTGTTTATGAAACTACCTATTAAAAAAGAAAGCCATGTAATGCCAGAGATTGGTTCAGTAAAGTTAAGAAATTTTCTAATTAAACAGCTTTCTTTCATGGGATGACAAGCTAGATTGTGAGATCTGTACTTGAGGTCTAAAAGCCATAAAATAATACATTATAGTGGCACAGAAATAGCTTGTTTTGCTTATGTGACATGTCCAAAGAATGCTGCTTCCTTCAGGAGATAGCAGAGAAGAATGAATGAATGAGGACTGCATGCACTGAATGAATAGTAGGTAAGTCAAGCAGCCACAAAGGAAATTTCCTCTTTAAATTCTCCTTATTGACATTGTCAATAAGTCAAACAGTACATGGTTACTTACTGTAGATACAGTGCAACACATGCATTGCATTCTAATGACACTTACCCTTTTCATTGTGTACTTTCACAGATCATACCTCGGCATGACAATTGGTTGTCGTCTCAGTTTCTCTGTAGTAATAGAAATTCAATCTCTTCTGAATTTTATACAGCAGCCTTAAAGCTGTGCGGGGCTCAATAAATGAATAGAGGATAGAGTAACTGGCATTGATTTATGGAATATAATACTGTGCTGGCACAAAGGGCTATGGCATTGGTGTGGAGATGGATGTAAAATATCTGACCAGAAAACAGTCCATTCTTATACTGTATACACATAATCCTTATATGGCAGACCTACTTACAAAGTTAGATAATTCAAATGGAAGGCAAACTAATATTTCATATGGCCATATTTGCATTTAAACCAGACAATCAGCTGCTCTGCACACAGCAATTACATGTCAATGTGACATTCTCACAAGACACAGATTTCTTGGGAGATGACTTGGTTTAAGCAATATGCCAACTGCATGGATAGAATTAATATTATTTGTAAAGCATATGGGTGCTTTCACAACCAATTAGTTTAAAGTTAAGTGGCAATGTAAGAAAAAGAGGATCTATTTCCTGCTTCCTTCAGTCCATTGTTGAGAGACTAAAGCCCATGTCACACCGAACGAACGGATGCAAAGAGGATGTAAAATGGAGAAAAATGCTTGCCATCCATTGGAAAATGCGATGTACTCATTGCCTCCGTTTGGCTTCCTCTCTATCCGTCCAGCATCCGTTTATGGACGTTTCATCCACTCCAAAAGTTTTGAACTGCCCAAAACTTTTGCACGGAAAATGTATCCAGTTTCAGCCATTTCTGCAACCATTGCATCCGCTATATCCGCTAGGCATCCGCTGCCGCATCGTGCGCAACTCGACATCGCTCAGACGCAGGGAGGAAGCGGAACGTGACAACGGAAACCGGATGCAGAACGGATGCCAAAGCGGAAATAGGAAAGCGTTTAAAATGGATAAAACGTTCGCAGAGGGCAGCCTATCTCGCGATATTAAGTATGGCTTTGCAGTGCCTAGAGGATGCCTAGAGATGCAAAGGACACCTACACTGCTATTAAAAGGGGGGCAACTCGTCCTGGCATCTCACTTTCAGAACAAGCAGCCAAGCTGTGCAGACCTCTGCAGGCCTCATCTTGACTCTTCTGTTCCACAGCATCCAGTCATTGTGACAAAGTCCCTTTCGGCAGCCACCATCCTTCTGCAAACAGTGCGAAACTATCTTAAAGGCTCTTGAAACTCTACTACAGGAAGAAAAGGAGGCACCCCAAAAAACACGATCTGGGTCCAAAGATGTTCGCCAGAAGGAGCAGAGGACGGACTGTTACAACAGCTGATGGTTTGGAGCTTGGAGCGAAGACACTCGGGTGTTCGCAGAAACTTCAATGAGATGCCTCAGCCATGTTTGACGAACTTGTGCAGCGCCTGAACACCAGGTTGAGCCAGGCAAACACCAACTTCCGGGCCCAGCCTGGATCCTGGCTCAAGGTGGCACTTCACTCTGTGCCACTGGCCTCCAGGGGGACCACCTACAGGAGCATGCAGTTATGGCTGGAGGGGTGCCAACCCACACCATCAGCTTTGTGGTTCAGAGAAGTGGTGCACGGCCATCATCGGAAGATACAAGGAGGAGCTCCTCCAGTGCCCCTCCACTTGAAGAAGGATGGAAGAAAGTTGCAGAGCAGTGGTATCAGAAGTGGAACTTCCCCACACACCATTTGAAGCATAGATGGCAACCACGGTGGCCTGCAAACTCAACCAGTCGGGTCCTTATCACAACTTACAAGGCCTTCCTTCAGCATCATTCCTCTATCGCCTGGTCCAATGCTGACTACAATTCATGGTACATCATGCCCCAGGATATACAAACGCCCAGTAAACCTCCAGGAGGAGCTGGAAGGCAACCTCAAGGTGGCTTCCCAGATCGACCGCTGTCCCACGACAAGCAAGATGTGCCCCTACTTATCATGCGGGATGACGCCTTCTCCCTCACAACCTACCTCAGAAGCCTACACTCTCCAAAACCTCACCCGTGAAGAGAGGATCTTCCAACTACAGGCTGTTCAGGGCAAGACGGGTGGTGGAGAACGCCTTTTGGGCATCCTGGCCAACAGTTCCAAGGTTACTTCTCACCAACATGCAGCCATAGCCCAGAGACCGCATGAGGAGGATCGTGGAAGTTGCTGCATCCTGCACAAATCTATGTGCACCCGCTACCCAGTCTTGCAGAACAGGTGTGGACCGTCAACAAGCAATTGGGACATGGAGCCTGGGGAAATGGAGCAAAGGGCAAACCTGATTCACACATTTTGAGGATGTGAAAAGGCCCCAACACATAGCCTCATTGAGGCGAAGAAGCAGCGCAACCTCTCCTGAAACACTGGTGCAAACTTCACCCAGCTGGAGCAGTGGAGTGGCAAGAACAGGATGGTAAATGGCTTAAATGGATGCTTCCCTTCAAGCTTCACATCACATGGATGAGATTGGGCCATGTATGTTTTGGTTGGCTACAAATGAACAGGGCGGTCTTAATAAAAGAGTTGTGTTTATGTTTGACATGTGTGGATGATTGATTATATCGTTATTGATAAAAAGGGCCATAGTGTGGCACCTGGGAGGGTGGACCATACAGTCCCACTTTCTTGCACTGGAGGTTGTTATCTAATCCCACAGCTATTACCCATCCCAAGGTATCCCTGCCCATCCCCACAGGTATCCCTGCCCATCCCACAGCTATCTTAACCCATCCCACAGAATGCAAAGGCTTAAAAACCATTTCTAAAAGGTTTCCACCAAGACTTTATTAAAAAAAAGAAATGAAGCAAGTGTGTGTGATCAAAACTAGACTTTATTAACAAGAAGGCATATAAGACGAAAAATGAGTCTCGGGGGCACTCCTCTGGTCCGCTCCAGTCTCAGGGGTGAAGGGTGCAGGTGCCGTGGAGGGTGCTGTGTGCTGGAGTGGCTTGTCATCAGCTTCCTCCAAAAGCAGAAAGCAGCAAGAAGCCCCAGCCCCGAAGAGCGGAGCCGTGCTGCAGAAGCCCCCAGCAGAATCCATAGTGAGGGCCAGGGGGATGGATGGTAGCCTTTCCCTCTTGCCAGGGCTGGCAGCAGATGCTGAGCTTGCGCTGGCTTCGATTGGTTGTGGGGTTGCGTGGCTGGCAAGGGGAGGCTGGTGGGAACCAAGGCTGGCAGGGAGGGTGGCAGGGAGGGTGGCAGCAAGGCTGGCAAGGCAAGGTTGCAGCAGACATGCAGCGCAGGGCAGGCAAGGCAGCCCAATCCATCCGAGTAAGAGGGGTGGAGACTCTTCTTTGAACATATTTCTGGCTTTCTCAACTGTGCTAATATTCAGATACATAATGTGGGTTCCAGAACTAATGAGCTGTATTCGAGTATTGGTCTTAGCAAATGTTTTTGTATGCTCTAGCTAGTAGTGTGATATTACCAGAGAAAAGTTTAAGTAGGATTAGGGTTAACAACTCTTAATGGTCTTTTTGGTTATGTTACAGTGGGCTCTAGACTTAGATCATTAGAGACAGAGTATTCCAAGGTCTTGACAGAGTTGGATCATCAACAAGATCTTGACATATTCAGCTTGTATTTTATTTTCCTGATTTATTTTTTTTGCAAATATGTAAGACAGAGCATTTATTTGTTGAGACTTTGAAGTTGCCATTTGGTTTGACCATTCTGATACATAGTCAAGATCTTTTTGAAGGGTAGCGAGTATTGAAACACTTTGAATCATCAGCGAAGGACAATGCAGTTGCTCTTAATGATGATCACAGAAAGGTGCATTTTATGTAGAGTATGAAGAGAGTTGATCCTAGAACACTGCCTTGGGAGACACCACTGTTGACAGGTACCAGAATTTGATAGGACACTCCCAGTTTTTGACCATTTGTTGGTCCTGGTTTTGACAGGAATGCTTCTCTCCATGTTATTGCAGGTGTTCCTGAGATCCCGTAAGATTTTAATTTTAGATAGTTTTCATGTCCACTAATCAAAGGCTTTACAGAAGTCCTATTAGACTTGCGTCTACTGTTTTGCCCTGATCGGAGTTTGTGCAGTCCATATGTTTTTTGCAGGGTAAGATTGCAGATTGCAGATAGTTTTTTTTTTTCTGAAATCAAATTGTTTATTAGAGAGTAGGTTGTTTGTCTTGAGTGGAGGATAATGGATTGGTTAATAATTTATTCCATGACTTTATAGATGATGCAGCATGAGAGATTGGTCTGTACTTTCCAAATAGGCTGGGGTCTCCCTTTTTGAAGATGGGGATGACCTGCCTTGTGACCATAGGTTAGGCAAGTAGCTGGTCCTGAAAGATTTTCAAAGATAGTTTAGAGGTTCTGCTATGGCAGTGGATAGCTTTTTTAAAAAGTAGGCACATATTACATCCAGTCCAATAGATAGAGATGGTTTTAGATTGCGTAGTGCTTTTTTCAACATTGTCTTCTGTAAAATCGATATGTATTAGATCACTGTAGTTTTCTGTGGTTCAGCTAGGAAATACTGGGCATGATCCATTGCTGTTTACAAATACTGAGCCTGTCAGCCTTCAGGATTAACGGAGGCATTTCTTAGAAGAGGCAAAACACCCATTTGAGGTGTGGACGGATCATACAAAATTGGAGGCTTTTGAAAATGCCTTGGAAGCTGTCTCCCAAGCAAGGTCATTGGGTGCAGTCCTTTAAGCGCTTTACTTTTTCATTGAAGTACGATTCCAAGGGGAAGAACTTCATGGCAGATGCTTTATCTAGATTACCTCAATATAATAGTGCTCGCAAGAAGTGGTATTTGTCCCCAACCAAGAAGTGGGCAATTGTCCCAACCAAACAGTTGCAGCTCCAGTGGTTACCAGAGGCCAGAAAAAAAAAGGAGGTTGATTTATCAAATGATTTGAGTGCACAGTTAAGAGATGCTTCTTAAACTTGATGATTGGTTTCTTGCTCACTCAAATAACTGTAGGTTCGAGATGGATTGGCATGGGTGGGGACCAATTATATTGTGCCAGAAGAAGCTGAGAAACCAATTATTACGGCAAAGCTCATGACTCTTAAAGCCATTGGTCATTTTGATTCGTGAAAACCCTTACACCTGGTTAAAGGCAATTTTTGGTGGACATTGAGACTTATGTTGCTCGTTGTCCTATTTGCTACCTCAGCCAAACAGCCTCCTGGTAAACCAGCAGGCTTACTACAAAAATGTTGGCTGACCAACGGCTCCATGGAAGGAAATCTCTATGGATCTCTAGTGGAATTACCTGAAAGTGGGGGAATACAGTTATTTGTACATAACTGTACAAATTACTAAGTAACCCATTTGTTTCCCAACAGATTACATTTCATACCTTGTCTGAAAAATCCCATCTGTGAAAAGGTTGGCTAAATTGTTTATTTTACATATCTACAGGTTACATGGAGTTCCTGAAACACATAATCTCAACACAGGGGTGTCCAGTTTACCTCAAACTTTTGGAAGGAGTTCCTGAAGTTATTGGGCTCCACCCAGGCTTAAGCTCTGTCCACCACCCACAAAACAATGGGGCTTGTGAGAGGACTAAATCGTATTGGCACAGTATCTTCGATGTTATATAAAATTATCCGCAAGATAATTGGGCTGACCTATTGCCATTTGCTGAGGTGGCATATAATAATCAGTACATAGTAGCACTGGGCTTACTCCATTTAAAGTAGCTTTGGGACAAGACTTTGTACCCATACCCGAGCTTCCATGGAGAAACCTAACATTCAGTCATGGATAATGGATAACACAGCTCCAGCTTACCTGGCCGGCCGGTTACCCGTAAAGCATTAGATGATGCTTATCAAGCTCATAAAAAATTTGCAGTTAAAAAGAGTACTCCACAAAAAACAATCAAGTGTGTGAAAAGGTCTTTTTATCCACCAGATATTTGCAGACTACACAAAAGTCAAAAAAGCTCGGACCTAAGTATGGTGGACCTTTCTCAATTTAACAAATTGTGAACCCTGTGGCAGTCCAACTGAATTACCAAAAACTCTTCAACGGAATCCACCCTGTTTTCCATGTTACTTTGTTAAAACCCTGAACATACCTCTGACTTTTGAACCAACTCAGGTTGATCCCCCTTACCACTGCTAATTGAAGGTGAACAACATTTTGAAGTTAAAGTAATTTTGGATTCTCAAAAATGAAGGGAGTCGACTCCAGTATTTGGTTGCTTGGAAACATTTTCCTCCTTCCCAGGCTGAGTGGGTGAATGAGAAGGAAGTTAGAGCTCCTACACTTACTTATACACTTAGCATTTCATATTAAATATCCTGATAAAAACCCTAAATATTAGTATGTTGCTGTTACATGTATATTTTCTATTACCTTCTATTTTTATCTTTTTTTAGGACTAACGTCTCTTTTCTAGGAGGGCCAAATATCAGCCTTCAAGATTTTTCTTTCAAGATTTTTCTCCCTTTGATTTGCCATCTTTTGGCTGTCATAAGTAATGGGGGGAGGAGGGGGGAATGGTTATGGAAGTGAAGCTGCAGGTGTTACAAACTAGAAACTGTATAAGCTGGGTTGGGTACATTTTTGCTTAGGTTTTCTATCCTATGCTATGTGCAGCTGCAACTCTTTATCAAACTATACAAGGTCAATGGACAGAAGCCTCATCTCCACCTGGAGATGCCCACAGATGATATACATAACTTTTAATTGGATGAGCCAATTGAACTATTTGGGGGTGGAACGTTGCCATTACTTTGTATATGTGATTTATGTGCCCATTTTCTCAGATTCAGAATCTTTTTGTTGCTACTACTTGATTTCCAGTAAAATATATCTTTTCTCTGATTAAAAGAGTCCAAGTATTTCTTTCTTGGATTTGAATGGAGCACCACTGACAGAGCAAAGAATGTGTTTAAGATGTTGGCTTTAATGGTGTTGTCATTGCAGTCTTTACATTAGGTCCTGTCAGGGGTGGATGGACCTTGAGTATTTTTAGTTTATTGTTTACAAAATTGTAAAAAGTGGACATGGGTGGAATTGGTGCATAGAAACTTTTCCTCTTGTTTAATATGATAAATTGGTGCATTCAGTCTTTATCTGTTGGCCATAAATTTTTTGTATCAGCTTTTGAAGTTAGCAACGTGACCAGATTTGTTTTTCGACAGAGTGATCTCTTTTTGGAATTGGAGTTTCCTAATTGTTTAGGGTAATCTGTTTTGGTTTTTTTTTGGGAGGGGGGGAGTTGTTTGTTGGTACATATAGTTTGATGACTCTTTTGACTTCAAGTAAAAATATGTTGTAATGGATTTCAACAGTATTGCATCCAGTGAATAGAGATTGCCATCAAGGGATGGAGAATCATGCTATCAGATCATAGTTGCCTTTTTTGAAGTTATAATTGGGATTACATCATTGTGATGATTTTTGTGTGGCATATGTTGAGACAAAAGTCAATCATATTGTGGTCACTGTTGGAAAAGGTTCTTTAGTTTGTATTCCATAAATTAAATTCAAATTGTTGCAGAAGATGAGATCGAGGCAGTTGTTAAGTCTAGTGTTGTTGGTTTACTAGTTGTCCAGTCCCAGATTTTTAACAGCATTGTAGAAGGTTGCATGTATGGGTTCAATATTACATTCTTTAGGGTGCAGTTTATATGAGTAGATTGAAGTCACCAAGAAAGATAAAGCGTATGGGCAGGATGTTGCCCATGTTAGTGGTGAATTTAGCTTGTTTACATGTTCGATGTCATAATCAGGAGCTCTGTAACATAGTAAGAATCGAAATGTGATATTTAAGGTAGTTCACAGATGATGTCTCAGGAAGAGCAAGCTCCTGGGTAACTTGGATGTTTTTTCGATGTAAGGACTTTTTATAGAAGATAGCAACACCACTTCCTCTATGAATTTCACGATCTGACCAGTAAACATGACAGTTTCTTACTGTGGTAATGCAGTCAGGGAGAGATGCTTTGAGCCAGGTTTCACAGACAAATATGTTGTCGAATTTAGCCATATTTAGTAAGAGGAGAAATTCAGAAAGGAAATTCACAAGGCTTCTTGCATTGAGGAGCTTGCATTTAAGGCCAGCAGTTGTCAAATGGTAGAAAGAGAACCAACTGGAAAAGTCAGGTTTCTGATACATACTCCTAACTTTCACTCCCACTTTGGTGCCAAAGACAGAAAATTATTTTGAATATATTTATTTGATTTAGATGAGACCATTTATGGATTTCTTCTCCAGTTACATAAAACTAAAGATCTTAATACAAAAATCTAACATAGAAAAAGAGAAAGAGAAAGGTTGATTACTACTTTGAGAGCTTCGTCAAATCACAATTGAAAAACAATATTGTTCCATCCAAAAGACTAATGAATAAACACAAGCATGGCCTAGAAATCCTTAGTTGTAAACTTTGGCTTTTTTTTATTTGAAGAAATGTCCATATAAGTGTGTTTCAAATATTATGGTATTCAAATATTATTACAAACCAAAAAAATCCCTCTAAATTATACAGTACTTACTAGGTTGCTTACAGGCAGAAATAGTACGTAGTAAACATAGTACATAAAATCATATGTTACAACGTCTTACCAGTTAATGAATATTTCAGTTTTAACCACAACAACACAAGAGCACACAACAAACTTAATGTAAACCACTCCAAACTTGATTTCAGGAAGTTTTAACAACAGAGTGGTCAATGTCTAGAACTCACTAACTGATTCTGTTGTCACCTTTACCACTCCTTTACCCTCAAACTAATCTCTATTGATCTCACCCCATTCCTAAGAGCTCTGTAAGGGGTGTGCATAAATGCACAATCATGCTCACCATCCCTGTCCTATTGTCCCCAATTATTAGTTCCTATTTCTTATATTTAAATTTATATTTATTCTTATTTCTATTGTATTGTTAGCTTTTGACAAAAAAAAATAAATAAAATAAAATAAAATACACTACCTTTATATGTGCAGCACTATTTATGCATTAACTTTCACAGAGAGTCAAATCCTGCACTATAAGGATCCCCAGCATATAAACAGCTGTGCATACCAAGGCTTCTGCAGTATACATAACTGGTGCTTTACATTTGGAATCATGTTTATAGACATCATAGGTGTGCAATTATGACAGGGTCAACCCTTCTTATCTGAATGGCATAAATTCTGTTAGTGTCTGAACTAAGAGTTCACCAGTATATGACCAGCACTGGGCTGCCAAAATATATAGATTCTCACAAAAAGATAATAAAGTCATTGTGGGAAAAAATATTTCTGATGAAATTCTGCAATTGAACCCTTCATTGAAAAGGGGGGAAAAAAAAGGCTTTGATAACTGAATTCAAAGTGTAAGAGGAAAGCGAGCGGGTACAGTTAAAAGTGAACAATGAAAGGAGATATCAGACATGGCTCTGCACTTGACATTTTTGTGAAAATTGTAGTTCATATCTTTCTAAGTGGATGCCCAAGAATTTAGACAGATCTTTTTCTGGTATTGCAAAAACATGAATAACTTTACAAGGAAATAGTTGACTTGCTAAACAATCTGCTGAGCAAGTGGATAAGAACTCACGTAGAGGAAAGGAAAGATATGGAAGTTACTTCCTGTTCTCAAAAAATGTACTGACGGATATAATCCTTCAACTAAGAATACTTTGCATAGTGGAAAACAAAAATGACAAAATGTCACATTGAGGAGGTGAACTGGATGCAAAACAGGCTTAGTTCATGAAAGTTAGTAAAAAAATAAATAAAAGAAATACATAAAGCAACACATAAAACTGATTTTTTGAAAGATAAACTATTTTTTACTATTTACTAATATATCCTACAGTAACCATGACATTTTATGTGAAGCAAGTCCAGGAGAAATACATTGAGCACAGCAAACCTTTTTTTTACTCTTTATCCTGTCTTCATTGACCTGACAAAGACATTTGATGCACTAAAAAGTAAGGTTCTCTGGATCACTCTGAGATGCTATGGCTGCCTGAGGAAATTCATGTGAAGTTGATTCAGCTGCTCCACAATTAAATGCTAGAACAGGTTCTTTATTATGGTGATAGATCGGCTGCCTTTGCCATTTCCAATGGTGTGAAACAGGGTAGCATACTAGCCCTGTCCAGTTAAATCTGTTCTTCATTTGCATGTTGACACATGCTGTTCAAGATTTGAAGGAGGTAATGTACATCAGGCAATTGACCAACTCTCACTTTAAGCTTTGTTCCTTGGATGAGATACCTCCATAATCCTTAAAAAATATCTTCTTGAAGATTGTATGTGTGTGGCACAGAAAGGCAGTGTTATACAGTTGATACTAAATTGCTATGCTTTTTTGCCTTGACTATCCACCTTTACCAGTCCATATCAAATACCCTTAGAATAAAAAAATCACTGTTGATGATACTCAACTGACAAATGTAAACAGCTTCAAATACTTGGGAAACATCCTTTCAAGTGATAGTTCTATGGACAAAGAAATTTACACCATAGACTGGCTGTGTACTAGAGTGCGCAATAAACACAGTGTTGATACATCAACAAATCTGAAAGTGTGCAGAGCTGTGCTTAAGGCCCTGTCACACTGGCCGACGGATGCAAAACATTTGTAAAAAGGATACAGCGGACGAGAAAAATGTTCAATCCGTTGTTATCAGCTCTCAAAAGGGGCAAAAATTTGCATAACCAGAGCGGACAACACGGAAAGGAACGGATGGGGGGAGGACGTAGGGCAGATGGAAAGCAGATGCTCCACAGAAGCCGAGTGGTTGAAACGGATGAGAGCGTGATAGCACCCGCAAGGCTTCCGGGGGACTGCAGCAAAGCAGACACGCAGCGGAAGAGCGGATGTAGAGGGGACACCGAGCGGATGAAGCGGATGCACAGTGGAAGCTAGCGGATGCCTAGAGGAAGCTCGTGGATACCTAGCGGTGCCTAGTGTTCACTGCGCATGCGGGGGATGCATTGCGTCAGCCCCGCAGATATAAAGGAAGCAGCTTCCAATCAGGTCAACATTCAGAGAAGACTGCTTCCAGCCAATCTTCAGCTGTCTGCCAGCCTGCATCCTGTCTGCTTGCCTGCCAGCCTGCCTGCCTGCCTGCCAGCCTGCCTGCCTGCCTGCCTGCTGCCAGCCTGCCTGCCTGCCTGCCAGCCTGCCTGCCAGCCTGCCTGCCTGCCAACCTGCCTGCCTGCAACTGCCTGCCAGCAGCAACCTCACAACCATGGGGAAGAAGAGAAAGCCTCAGCATTCGTGCCAGCCCTGGCAAGAGGGACAGGGCACCTCCCACCCCTGGCCCTCACTCTGCTTTCTGCTGGGGGCTTCTGCAGCCCAGGCTCGCTCTTCTGGGTGGGGCTTCTGCTGCTTCTGCTTCTGGAGGAGCTGATGATGCTGCTTCTGGTGGTGGTGCTTTCTGCTGGTGCTTACTCTGCTGAAGCTGCTTCTGGCGGTGGTGCTTCTGCTGGTGCTTGCTCTGTGGCACTGCCCTTGGTGCTGGGCTTCTGCTGGTGGCTTACTCTGCTGGCGCTGGTCTCGACGCTGGTCCTGCTGGTGCTCCTGTTCCTGCTGGTCCTGCTGGTGCTCTGTCCTGCTCGTGCTCCTGTCCTGATGGTGCTGCTGGTGCTTGCTGGTGCTGCTGGTGCTGCGGTGGCTGCTGCTTGGTCCTGCTGTGGGGTGTGGAGGAGCAGCCCCTACAACCTAGAAGCCCCTCTGATGAAGGTCCATGTGGTCCTGCAAAGGAGGAAGAGGCAGACCGAGAACGGGATGAGGAGACATACACACATCGAAGAGGAACATGAGGATGAGGTGCTGGAGGTGGTTGAGGTAAATGAGTTCTATGGCGGAAGGGACACAGGCTCTATAGGGACACCAAAAGGAGCAGGCTGCTTGGAGAGAGGAGGTGGAGAGCCTGGGCTACACTTCGGAGGTGCTCCTTGGCTGGTGGAAGCACATTCATACCTGGTACGGGAAGCTGCACCTCAAGAAATCTGGCCAGGCTGCGGTCAAGCTGACAGACAGAGAGACCTACGTCATAGCCAAGTGAGCTTCTGGAGGTGAGATCCGCCACCGAGGAGCACCCCTCTCACAACCCTCTCTCTCAGGCAGCCTGCTGAGAGCCAGTCCTCTTTGGAAGAGAGTCAGCTCCTGTCTCCATGCAGGTATCTGTGGAGCGTGCCACGACGGAGAACCCCTGACAGCTGTAGTACCTGTGGCGGAGTGCGTGGAGGACCCCTGACGCAGTGGAGAAAGGAGATGGCATTCCACCACAGCTCAACCCGCATCCACCCAGCTCCACCTCCACAGAAAGGCAGAGAGGCAAACCGGAGGGACAGAGCCACACTGTCCTGCTGGAGATAAGAGACACCATCAGGAGCAGCGTAGAATCTTCTCTCTCAGCTGGTACACACCGACTCTCTCATCCTCCCACGCAAGCCCTTCCTCACCTATGTGAACCAGACCTCATGGACATGGCGGAACCCAGTACCAGGTGTGAAGGAAGGATCACTGATCTGCTTCACAACCCTCCAGACCCAGATGAACTGCCTCCCACCCAGTCCAGGTCTGCTCCTCCACCCAGGTGATGTCACTCCATTCCAAGGCTTTCACAGGCCCTCACCTACCAAGTCTACGGCTACCATGAGGTCAGCAGCACAGGCAGCAGCCTCCCAGTCCAGGCACATGTTCATCAGACGCCACAATTGCCACCGGTTCACCAATGCCACCGATGCCCACCGCCACCAATGCCACCCATGCCACAGATGCCACCCATGCACAGATGCCACCAACCAGTCTCACCACAGCTGCAGACCAGACAGCCCACTACACTGCTCCTTCCTCACCCACAGCAAGCCCAGCCTCAGTACATCTGTCATCGGTCTTGCGGCTGACACCCATGGCATGGAGGAAGGGGCTCTCAACATCATGGGGCTGAGCCAGCTGTCTGAGAGCTTCTCAACAACCGCTCGTCTCCTGTTGTCCTCTCGGGCCAGGCCACCCAGTGGCGCTTCAGACCATCACTCCAGCAGCAGCCACCTCCACAGCACCTGGACCCTTCACCCCTGAGACTGGGCACACCTCCGAGTGACCAAGAAGAGTGTCAGAGACTGGGTGGCTACCTGTTGACTTTATTTGGGACACTTGACTTGGGTCATTTTTTTTACAGCTGTTATTAACAAAGATTATCTTTGCTTCCACACTTGCTTCATTTTTATTTTTTTAAATAAAGTCTTGGTGGAAACTTTTAGAAATGGTTTAAGCCTTTGCATCCTTGTGGATGGGTTAAGATAGCAGTGGATGGGCAGGGATACCTTTGGGATGGTTAAGATACTGTGGCATGGGCAGGGATACCTTTGGAATGGTAATAGCTGTGGGAAAGATAAACCTCCAATGCAAGCATATATTGGACTGTATGGTCCACCTCCCGGTGCCACACTTTGGGCCTTCCATTATCAAACAATGTAAGCATTTATCCACACATTTGAACATAAACACAATCTTTTATGAAATGCCCTGTTCATTGTAGGCCACCCAACATACATGGCACAATCTCATCAGTGTGATGAGACAGGCTCAAGAAGCATCCATTAGCATCTATCACCTGTTTGCCACTCCACTGCTCCAGCTGGGAGGTGCACCAGTGTTTTCAGGGGTTGCACTGCTTTTCCCTTCATGTGAGCTCTGTGGGGCCCTGGCACATCCTCAGTGTTATCAGGTGGCCCTTGCCTCCATTCCCAGGCTCCAAGTCCCCATTGCCTTGTTGGAGGTCCACGAGCCTGTTCTGCAAGACTGGGTGCGGTGTGCATGAGATTGTGCAGGATGCAGCAAGCTTCCACGATCTCCTCACGGTATGTGGGCGATCTGCATGTGGTGAGAAGTACCTGGAACCTGTTTGGCCAGGATGCCAAAGGCGTTCTCCACCACCCACTTGCCCTGGACAGCCGTTAGTTGAAGATCCCTTCAAGGGTGAGGCATCTGGAAGTGTAGGGCTTCATGAGGTAGGTTCTGAGGGAGAAGGCGTCATCCCCCATGGAAGTAGGGCACATTGTTGCTTGTCGTTGGCATGGGTCTGGATCTGGAAAGCCCATGATGAGGTTGCGTTCCAGCCCTCCTTGAGCTGACTGCATGTATACCTGGCATCTGAAGCTGACCCGTTGCTGAAGCATCGATGTACATGAACTTGTGGTCAGCATCGACCATGGCGAAGAGGATGATGCTAAGAAGCCTTGTAGTTGAAATAAGTGGACCCTGAATTGGCTGGAGCTTTGCAGGCCACGTGCTCCCATCTATGGCTTCCAACGGTGTGGGGGGAAGTTCCACTTCTGATACCACTGCTCTGCATTCTTCCAGCCTCTCAGTGGAAGGCACTGGAGGAGCTCTCTTGTATTCTTCGATGATGGCTGCACACTTCTCTGACCACAATGCTGATGGTGTTGTGTGGCACCTCCAGCCATACTGCATGCTCCTGTACATGTCCCTGAGGCCAGGTGGTGCAGAGTGAGTGCCACCTTGAGCCCAGGTTCCAGGCTGGCCGGAAGTTGGTGTTTGCCTTGGTCAACCTGGTGTCAGCCGCTGCACAACTTCGTCAAACATGGCTGAGCATCCTCATGAATTTGGAATGCACGAGTGTCTTCCTTCCTGAGCTCCACCATCAAAGCTTGTTGTACAGTCCGTACTGCTCTTCTCCCGATCCATCTTCGGACCCAGATGCTTCTTGGCACCTCTTTTTCTTCCCGTAGTAGAGTTCACAGAGCTTAGATGGCTTCGCACTGTTGTTAGAACGATGGTGACTGCCAAAAGGATTTGTTAACAATCCATGGAGGACATGACTGGATGCTGTGGAAGCGGAAAGAGCAGATGAAGGCTGCAGAGGTTGCACAGCAGGGCTGCTGGACTGAAAGTGAGATCCCAGGTGAGTTCTCCTCCTTTTTATAGGCAATATAAGTTTTCCACTAGTGTCCTTTGCATCCTTAGGCATCCTCTAGACTCCTTAATATCCGAGTAGTCCCCTCTGTGAACGCTTTTTCCGTTTTAATGCTTTTCTTTGCATGCTGCATCCGCTTCATCCTTTCTCAGTCCATACTACTAACCACTGCACGTCAATTCCGCGTCCGTTCCGCGCCGTTTCGCTTCCTCCTGTGTCCGTTTTCTGCTGGAGCGGATTTGAGTTGCGCGATGCGCAGCGGATGCCTAGCGGATGTAGCGGACGCGTAACGGATGAGACGGATGCAGAATGGATGTTCCCATATGCGTTGCGGATGCAGAAGGGACGCTTGGATACATTTTCCACTCAAAAAGTTTTGAGCAGCTCAAAACTTTTTGAGCGGATGGAACCCAGTCGACGATGCTGGACAGATGGAGAGGAAGAAAAACGGACACAGTGAGTACAGAAACGTAGAACGGATGCATCGTGTTAACCAACGAATGGCAAGTGTTTCTCTCCATTTTACATCCTCTTTCCATCCGTTGGTGCAGTGCGACATGGGCTTTATCCCTTCTATCTTATATGGACATATTATATGGACTCTGTACTGACAATGCATCAAACATCTGGAGAAATTTCACAGGCATGCTCTGCACTCCATCATTGGCATTCATTGGCAAGGTCATGTCTCCAACCTGGAGATTTGAATCACATGGAATCCAGTAACTTTGAGTGTCCTATTATTACATGTCATCAGAATGGATGACCATTGTGTGCCTTCCCAGTTCTCTGTGGTGAACTGGAGACTGAAGAGAGACTTCAAAGTCTTCCATGCAGCACCACAAAGAAGCTGTGAAGGAAGTCCTATGAAATCAAGTCAAGGGAACTAGAAGCTGCAGCTTCTCGTGATTGATGCTATATGATGAGCATTTCAGGTTGGATGGCAATTAAAATGCTACTGATGAAGAGCTGAGACTCTTTCAAAGTACAGATAATGTTTCTGATGTGCTTAGATTAAA
Organism: Laticauda laticaudata; assembly: GCA_004320025.1. Classification (NCBI taxonomy): domain Eukaryota; kingdom Metazoa; phylum Chordata; class Lepidosauria; order Squamata; family Elapidae; genus Laticauda; species Laticauda laticaudata. The sequence goes on from BHFT01057288.1 coordinate 21,945, forward strand.
GCCTTCTAGATGTCTAATTGCTGATGTTGCCATTTAAAGTTGCAAAGACAGAATTACAGTGGGAACATGGAACATAAGATGCATGAACATGTGAAAACTCAGCACAGTGAAAGATGACATGAATCAGCCATATGTTAACATCTTAGACATTATCAAAATGGATTGGAATTAGACTCTTGCAGTCAGAACATCATATTGTTTATTACTAGAGACACCTGAATAATAAAGGAGGAGGAGGAAGGGAGGGAAGGAAGGAAGGGACAGCATTGCCTCCATTGTCAGGAAGCATATAGTAAAGACAGTATTTGGGTACAAGGCAGTTAATGAGTGAACTATAACTATTCAACTTCATGGGCAAGCTTTCAATATAATACAACAATCCAAATTTATGCTTCAATTTCTGATGCAAATAAGAGGTGGTTGTTCAGTTTTATGGTCAAGTTCAATTTAAATTAACAGAACATGCAAGCAAGATCATTCAGTTCTGGGTGTCTGCATGAATGGTTTCTGGTTTCAAAATAGTCCACATCAATAGAGTCCTACTCCTTTTTAAAGGCATGCAATGCACACATTGCACACATTTAAAAGAGACAGGATGGTGATCACCCAGTCATAGTCAGTATACTTTTGTGTTGGCCAACAGGTAGATTGAGAGGATCATTTTCCTCAGTAAGATTTTGCTTTTGGTTAAGTTTTGTGTACAACATTTTTCTTTTAGATTCATTTTTTATTTCAAATTCTAAATATAGAGATTAAGATTTTGAATACATAGTTTTTATTATCTGTCTTTGCAGAAATTCATACACACACACACACTCAAATTATATCCCAAATATAATACCCTCAAATGAATCCTCAAATTCCTTACACTAGCCCTAAAGTCCAGGCCTGGTTACGCTTAACCACTTCCAGATCCTCAATGAACAAAGGACTGAATCTGAGCAAAATCTTCTATTTGACTTAGATTGACTGTGGTGCAGTGGTTAGAATGCAGTATGCAGGCTACTTCTGCTGACTGCCAACTGCCAACTGCCTGTAGTTTGGCAGTTCGAATTTCACCAGGCTCAAGGTTGACTCAGCCTTTTATCCTTCTGAGGTCAATAAAATGAGGACCCAGATTGTTGGGGACAATATGCTGAGTCTGTAAAACTACTTAGAGAGGGCTGTAAAAGCACTGTGAAGCAGTATATAAGTCTAAGTGCTATTGCAATTGCTATTTAGTGCTTTTATTTGTATCGGCAAAAGCCTGCAGAAGAATTGTATGATACTGCTCATGATTTAGCAGGAAGATCAAAGGAACATGGTATGACATAATCCCTAAAAGTTTCTGGAACTTGTTAATTTTATCCCATTTCTTCATCCAGCACCTGTCTCCATATAGAAATCCATATAACTATGGTCGGAATATGTATCTGATAACAGTGAAAACGTATGCAAAGTGTAATAATATAGTATCTGGACTTGCAAAACCAAAACTCTGGAAACCTAGAATAAATAAAACTAGATCAGCGAAATAGCCATGCAACGGATAGTATATCTTCACAAATATAAAGATAAATATAAGAAATAAGATATCAGATATTACTTATAGTTATACTATATTACATGTGCATTGTAAGAAACAAGCTATATTATTCAATGCTGGCAAAAAAAACCCCTTATAATTATCAGAACTCTGGTAGCACCTTTCTCAGTTAGTGCATGTTATTAAAGGGAATAAGCTTTCTTGATTTAGAGTTAATCAGATCAGCGGTGGGATTCAAAAAAATTTTACTACCGGTTCTGTGAGCGTGGCTTGGTGGCTGTGGCAGGAGAAGGATACTGTAAAATCTCCAGTCAGAGGTGGTTTTTGCCGGTTCTCCAAACTACTCAAAATTTCTACTACCAGTTCTCCAGAACTGGTCAGAACCTACTGAATACCACTTCTGCATCAAATTTTTAGAATGGCTAATTTGATATAAGATTTAAAGTAAGACAGGAGGTGAAAAGTTGGGGAAAGATAGCAGAAAATAAATTGGTTATGAAAGTTCAGATTACATGTCAAACAAATTGTAATATTTATCAATTAATAATTGTAATGCATTAAAACCCATTGTTGAGATCTTCTGAGATTGCCTGAAACCTTTTGATGTATTTGAGTTCAACAGTTTCTCACTTGATGGGGCTGTTCAAGTTCCACTTTTCCACAATAGTCATTTTGGGGGAGTATCTTGGGAAATGTTCTGATATTATTTTGTTCTTATTTTGGATCCTGGTGTTAATTTTGTACCCATTAATTCTAAAATTTGTTCTGTTTGTCCTCCGTAGAATATAGAGAGGCACTGCTAGTAGACGAAGGCATATGTCATGTTAGAGGAAAAGCATGAGAAGGCACCTCTAATCTAGTATTTAACCTTGTTGGGGCGATTGGTGTATATATGTGGACAAAATAGGCACCTGGGTTTCTTGCAGGGACTTATTCATATGTTGGCATCATGTTCTGTTCAGGTTAATTGTGGAATCTGCTCCAGACTGGGTGGCTGTTTGTACGCAAGTATGGACTTCTCACCTAGCGCCTAAGAAGACAGTGTCATTGTCCAGTATGGGTTGTAGTTTATAAATAATTTGTTTGAGTGGATTGAGCAGTGAACGGTAGTAAACAGTTTACCATTTTTCAGTTTCTGTGGTTTGACATTTAATAGTTCTATTGACTTATCTATTGATCTCATTGGGTGGATAATTCATTTCCTGAATGCCTGATTTAATTCCATCAGTTGAGCATCTCTGTCAAGTGGGTCAGAAGAAATGTGGCTGTATCATGGAGTCTTGCTATGAGTGATTGATTTGATAATGCAGTCTGAGCGGACACTGGAAGCATGTTGATATGCATTGCAATCTGTAAATTTCCTGTATAATGTGGCATTTATATATCCATTATGTTGTTTTAAAGGAAGTGGTCTTGTTCTGTAGATAGGTCTAAGCTAAGGATGATGGTAGGGTAGAAGTTGTTGACATCATGTAGAATTTGATGAGAGATTCCTTTTTGTATTATTTGATAAGAATTTGGAACTTGATGAGAGATTCCTTTCTGTCTTATTCTCTGGTTCCAGATGATTAAAATGTCATCACTTAATCTCAAATAATAGAGGGGATTTGGATAATTAAGCTTAAGAAAGCATTGTCCTAGATCGGCTGTGAAGAGGTTGGCATATTGAGGAGCAATGCATGTGCCCAAAGCTCTGCCACTGTTGTCTCTTTTGTGGAGAAAGATGATATCTCTTTTATAGGAAAAATGATATTTTGATTTAGAAAGCCTACAATGAAAACTTCAAGCTTGTGAGCTCCATGGACACATACAAGAAGACTGCTTGATACTATAATTTATCATGGGAGAACCAATATCTCTGTCCTTCCTAAACTCATTACAAGATTTTGCTGTGTAGATTGGTTCACATATTTCACTTAATTATGATTTCCCAGCAAATTTGCTCCATATAAATTTTCTCCTTATGTCATCATTATCATCCCATTTTTATGATTGGTTGCTGTTGCTGCTGTTCTTGCTGTTGCTCAGTATTAGTATTATGTGGGCTGGCAGTAAAAACTGTAAACCGGTGGGCCTGTACTTGCTCTACTACTGGTCATCCATGGAAGCGTATCAAGTTTGCTTTGCCAAAGGAAACTGATAGAGACAGGTTGCACAAACTTTCCATTCTGCTAGGAGACTTTTGTCTTGGCTGCCAAATTTGTTGGCCTTTGCGACAAACTAATGCCTCTACTTTGGATGCATCAGTAGGTACTGTGGTACCCTGCTTGCTTTCCACAAGCTCACATGTTTCTTCCAATGTATACAGATGGCAATTGGGATCTACTGCCAGTTCAGAAAGGTTTTAAATATCCACTGCTTGGATCCTTTGTAGGAATTCTGCCTGCTGCTGGACTAAGAATGCTTGGTACTGGCAAGAGCATCATCATTAACAAATTGGTGAAACATCATCACCACAACCTTCTCCATTCTTGCCATTGATGAGCCATGAGGCTTCCCTCTCCTACCTTTGGAACTACTTTTGTTCTGCTTGGAATAGATAGTGACCACTAACCCTGCATCAGCCTTCCTGTTCATCCTTGCTTTCCTCCCCAAAATTACAGTATTCTGAACAATTCATACAATTTGATTTTCAACTCAAAGTGTCAGGTGCATGAAACTGGTGCCTCCAGCTCTGTTTTCTCTCTCCTTAAAAACAGTAGCCCCACACATTGTGAGTAATGCTAGACAGAGGCAAAGTATGAGGCAACTAAATAGTCCCACCCCAATGGTGTATATTAACAGATACACATAAAACTACTATGAATGAATAGCAAAATAAATAAAGTATACAATTATTAGAATTGGAATTGGAATTGGAGTTAGTTACAGTGAGTTAAAGTTAGAGATAGAGTTAGGGTACAAATTAGAATTCTTTATTAGTCAAGTGTGATTGAACACACAAGTAATTTTTCAAATAGAAATCAAGAGAATAATATAATGAATGACTGAGCAAGGGAAAACAATTATGAAAACTAACAAATAAAAACAAAAGATAAAGCTGTGAGGGAAAAGAGAGAAAAAGAAAAGATTAGAGTAAAAAAGAAAAAGAAAAGTGGAGAAAGAATGTTTAGCAAGAAAGGGAATGAGGATGATAAATAGCAACTGTTAACTATTTGAAGGAGAGTGTCTTCCTAAAGGGAGATCCGAGAGCATTCTTTGACATTTGTGGTGTTAGGTGTCCATTTTAGGTCTTGTGATATGATAGAACTGTTGATACTGTGTTGTCTAGTATTGTAAGAGGTGGTAGTATGGGAGGGCTTCTTCTAAAGTTTCCCACCATTTCTATGATTTTGAGTGTGTTCAATTTCAGACTGGTTGTACAACCCCCCCTCTGTATGCAGATTTGTCATTGTCTCAAATGAGACCAATCGCTGTTGTGTCATCAGCAAACTTCAGTATTTTAACAAATGGATCATTTGAGATGCAGTCATTGGTATATAGGGAGAAGTGGAGAAAGCACACAGCCTGGGGGGATGGTCTGTGCTAATCGTACAGGTATCAGATGTGATTCTGCCTAGCTTTATCTTCTGCTTCCTAATTTGGAGTACTTTAAATTGTTTCAAACCTGCTGGGTGGGTAAGTTCCCAAGTTATATTCTAATTGAAAAGTATTTGTTGCAAAAATAAATGAATAAATTCATAACATAATGAATAAATTCATTATAAATCTTTTGATGGGGTATTTGCTATAGTTAATAGTGGTATATTCCTGGCACTCACCTGCAAGCAATAGTAAAAATTAGCAGGAATTAAGATAAACTGTTCAGTGGCTCCCCTTGATCTTATTGTTACTCATCTTCATTTGGTGCTTTGGATACAGATATATTTCAATAGTGCCTATTGAAGAAGTTTTTCAAGTAGAACAGAAAAACAGCATTTGGCTCCAAACAGATTTAAGTCTCTAAATAGTCTTGCTCAATTAACTGATTAACCTAAAGGGAATTGGAAATGAAAGCAATATTTCAACTTCTGTGGCATTTTTTCCATAAATATTCCATGCACATTTAATAAGACAGATTTATGCATTATTTAAGCTGATAGTTAGAAAACAAAACTGTCTATAGCAAGTCAGTTACAAAGAGATATCTATAGTGCACTCACTCATTTTACTGTCCTCTTTGACAATCTGACGAGCAAGGAAGAAGCTATATCTATTGTATATTAATGTTTCAAAAGGAGATCTATTGGATAAGAAATTGCATAGTAGATAAGGTTGACTCTAGTTCCTTATGTTTTCCTTCCAGAAAGACCTTATAAACAGAAAAAATGTAGTGTAAATTAAAAGAAACATTTTATTCTAGCACTTTTTGTCCAGTTTTAGTTTACAAATCAGAATTGCTTCTTTTTATATGTAACTTCCTTGTCCAAATTAAACTTTAAATGCAGATACATGTACCATCATCCATATATTATGATTGGAAAAGTGAGGGATGGGGTCATTCTTAAACTTTCCATGACAATAATAAACTAATAGGCATATGGAATCCAACAGATAATGACAGTCCAATTTGCTTCTTAAGCCCATGTCACACTGCACCAACGGATGCAAAGAGGATGTAAAACAGAGAGAAACACTTGCCATCTG
>BHFT01057293.1:0-20042 GCA_004320025.1 Laticauda laticaudata
AGACAGACAGACAGACAGACAGACAGACAGACAGACAGACAGACAGACAGACAGACAGACAGACAGACAGACAGGATAGGATAGGATAGGATAAGATAGGATTAGATAGACAGACATACAGACCCGGGAGAGGACCTTATTAAAGGGAGTCTGTTTTAATTTTTCCTTATTAGTGCAGAGTTTGTGCTGAACTAAGTTGAGTGCCTGGGAAGAAGTGAAAACATTTCAACTGGTGGTGCCAATTGCAAATGACGCCAAATTGAGTAAGATAGCTAATAGCCTAAAGGACAAATAAAATTCAAAACAGTTTCAATTGTTTGGAGAAATGGGCTGAAAGTGGCAAATTACCTATAATGGAGAGAAGTGCAAAGTTTTTCAATTAGGAAACAAAAATCAGTTGCACAAGCAAAGGATTTGAAACACCTAGCTTGAAAAAGGTTCTGGAATAGCAGTTGATGATAAACAGAGTTTGGGCTGACAACTAAGTGTAGCTGTGAAAAAGGCAAAGGGTGTTTTAGGGTGTATCATCCAAAATCAAAGAAATCATCAAAATCAAAGAAAATAACCCTTCCACCTTATTCTGCTTTGCTCAGATCCTATATCAAGCATTGTGTGCAGTTCTGCATATGAGACTTTTAAAAGGATTCAGAGACAAGTTCCAAGAAAGGCAATCAGGATAATTGCAGGAGGAAAAATCAAGCTTATTGTTAGAGGTTCATGCAATACTTGACCAATTGCAAGGCTCAAAAGAATCAGACCAGTTCTCAAAACTAGCAGAATAGTACTTGAATGAGAGACCATCAAGGAACGATAAGGCTTGTAATGGTATGTGAGAATAGTAAGTGAGAATGACCTTGGGAGATAGGAAGAAAAGCCATAGACTGGATAATTATCATGCAAAAGGTGTCTCAGCCCCCAGAAACAGAGCTGTGAGAAGAATTTCACATGGATGTTTCCTAGAGTTCTGGAAAGTAAAACGAAAAGTGAGGAGAAATACTTTCAGGATTGCAAGTCTCTATTATAATGTAAACTTACAATAAAGACAAAACTAGTATTCATTGTTGCATTTCTTATCTGGACTACTTCAAAGGGCCAACAGACTAGACTACACTCCAAAACACAACTTCCAGAAAAAAAGCAATAGCAGGTCAGTTCCTATTGTTGCTAAAATAATATTCTAGAGATATGAATGGTGCCCTCTAAGCTTGGTTGCTCTCTTGTAGATGTTTCGTTACCCAAATCAGACATCATCATTAGTACTAGTAATGAATGGGGCTTGCTCTCACTTTATAGTCTAGTGACTTGCCCTGTCAGTTTGCCTGTAGATATTCCAGGTAGTAATTAAAGTTGAATGTGACTTGAAGGCATCTTGAACCATGGTTGGGCAAGAATACAGTATTGTAGAGCTAACTCGCTGCTCACTCCAGGAGTTCAATTCTGAGATGCTCAAGGTTGTCTCACCCTTCCATCCTTCCAAGGTCAGTAAAATGAGGACCCAGATTGTTGAAAAGCAATGTGCTGATTCTGTCAACCACTTAGAGCTAAGTGCTATTGCTGTCTTGAACTTTTTCTTCATATTTTTTACAAAATATATTGGATAATATCCTCTGCATGTTTGGGATGTCCCTTCTCAGAATTTCTGATGATTGGCCATGCTATCTCCAGCAGCTCATAATAGTTTACCACTTGTAAGACACCTGGATGCTTCTCTTTGAAGTATGTATAATATTTTGATAAAGGTTGTCAATAAGGCAACAGATGATGGTTCAAATTTTTGAAAAGACATTCAAATGCTAGAATGTGACTATATTTAACAAAGATTAGAATATTGCAAGCCATGCAATGGTTGGTTTCCAAATTTTTTTCCTACTGGTTCTTTGTGTGCGTGCAGGGCTCAAAGACCAACCTGTATCAACACTGTGAGCTGAACTCTTTAGCTCAGCTGAGGCGTGGCAATCAGCTCTGCCACGTGAATCAGCTGACCTAAAAAACAAGGAAATATAGGAAAGGCAACAGCAAGGGCGAGTGGGCAGGGCCAGTCAGAGGTAGTATTTGCCATTTCTCCAAACCGGTCAAAATTTCTGCTACCGATATGCCAGAACCAGTCCGAACCGGCTGAGTACCACCTCTGAAGCCATGGTATTCCCTGAGATACTCTAAGGAAGCGAAAGTTGGACTTTGAGGAAGCAAGATCAAAAAAGTATTGATGTCTTTGAATTTTAGTGTTGAGAAGACCCCTAGGGATATCATGGTGGGCTAAGAAAGCAAAACAATGGATCATGAAACAAATCAACCAAGAGTTCTTACATGAGCAGGCTCAAATTATTTGACTTTGGACACAGCATGCAAAGACCTAACTCTCTAGAGAAAGTTCCAATGCTGGAAAAGGTGGAAGGACAGAAAAAAAGAGGATGGCCATCATCAAGATGGATAGGCTCAGTTACAGTGGCAAACAGTGCCTCATTGAAATAGCTGAAAGATCAGGTTTAGGAAAATATCATCAAGGAAACAATTCTCTCTAAGTCAGGGATGTCAAACTCAAGGCCCAGGGGCAGGGTCATGGGATGCTTAGATCTGGCCCACAGGGCTGCCCTGGAAATAGCGAAGGACTGGCCTACGGTGACTCTGCAAATGGAGCTCATGTGGCCCTCCTGAGCTCCATTTTCACTGGCAAAGGGTTGCAGGAGGCCATCCCAGCTGAAAATGGAGCTCAGGAGTCCATTTTCACTGGCAAAGTGCTTGGGTCACTTCATGTGCCCCCCAACACAAGTGACCTCATGCTGCCATGCCCGCCCTGGCCACAGCCACTCGCTGAGGTCAAACACAAATCTGATGCAACCCTCAATGAAATTGAGTTTGACACCCCTGCTCTAAAGTCATTGCTAAGAGTTTACATGATTTGGTGCCCCATAATAAGCATTACCTTTTTACTTGGAAACCACCACATTGGTTTTGTAAACCCAATCACATAAATCTGATTGTTTAAGACATTCTTTGTCTTCATCTGCGTGTTTGGCTCCTATCTGTGAACCTTTCTTGTATCTGACTTGGAAATTTGGGCAAGGGGATTGATAAGACTTAACTACCCTCCCCTGTAGGACCAGCTTTGTAAACAACCTTATTGACTTTTTTGAAAAGCAACAAGGGAAAGGGTCTGGCAAGGCATTAACATGTATAAAGGCCATCATTTCACACCCTCTGCGCACTGTAATTTGAAATAATTGGAAACTTTTAGTTTTCAGGCTTTATGCTTTTGTTCAAGCTCATTAATATCTTACCTTTCTCTCTTCCTGCCCACCCTGCCTCTATCCATTCTTATTTTGGACCATTTTTAAAAATACTTGAACATCGGTTTTATTTCTAAAATACTAAGGAAAATGCAGCATTTATGGATGGCCTATTATAGGTGGTAACAATAGTCCATCCAGCAATACAGAATAAAAAGAAAGATATTTGAGGAAATGATACCTTTTTTTCTATTATGAGATATTATCTTTCCATTATTTTGTGAAAGCTAACTTTAATATGTGCCTAAAGCAATATTTGTGATCCCACTTTTGTTTTTTTCCCCCAAAGATGAAGATTTCTCTCTCTCTTTTTTTTTAAATGGAATGAAAACTACAGTGTTCAATTCTTTGGGAGTGAATTGCTTTCTCTTTCTCCCATATTATCATTAATAACGTCCTCTTGCTGTTCAAATTGCTTCTCTAAAGTCAACAGTGAAATAAGCAACATATTATCAAAGTAGTCAAAGACCACTTTAGTTGAAGATCATATCAGAAAATCACAGAATCTGAATCAAATTTGCACTGTTTTTTGTGCCAGAAAAGGCTTTTATTCCACTTTTGTAAAAGATAAAATAAATTTGGGATAAAAATTACCTAGGAAAACTCTGCAAGAGTGGAAATTAAATCCTATGTTGTTCCTTATAAGGGGATGTACGGCTTAGAGGTTAAAGAAGTTCAGCTTGTGAGTTGGAAATCACCAATATTTTACTTAAAGTCTATGAGGAAAAGAGCTCACTACTAAACATTGCAATTAATTTATTTTGGTTGGAATTGTGACCAGGAATAAAAGACACTTCTTCCCATAGTTACAGGGCTGCTTAGACTGTAGCTAATAATAAAATACATTATGCTCCAGCAGCTGGCATCATATCTGTTTCCTTCTTTTTATGTACTCCATGTATATGAAATAGTAGTTCCCATCAGAGATCCCATCTGGGATTCTGTTCCCAAAGAAGCTTTTCAAGCAGGGTCAGCTTCCTTTCAGTATTGCAAAAGCTGATTAAAATTAAATATTTCCCCCTTGCAATTTTTTTTAGCTCAAATGTTCATTTGAAGTAACTCTTTAAAGTTTTACTCTGTTCTATGGAGGAGGAGGGGGGGAAGAGGAGGAGGAGGAGGAAGAAGAGAAGGAATAGCAATAGCAATAGCTCTTACACTTATATACAATGCTTTACAGCCCTCTCTGAGTGGTTTACAGAGTCAGCATATTGCCCCCAACAATTTGGCTCCTAATTTTAACCATCTTGGAAGGATGGAAGGTTGAATCAACTTTGAGCCTGGTAAAATTCAAACTGCCAAATTGCAGGCAGCCAGCTGTCAGTAGAAGTAGCCTGCAGTACTACCCTCTGACCACTGTGCCACCGTGGCTCACAGTGGAGAAGGAGGCGGCCATTAAAATGGAGAAGAAGAATTATATTGAAAGCACATTCTCAGACAAAGAAGGGATACTAAAGACTTAACCAAGTTATATAAATGTACTAGCAGGTACCTTTCTTTAAGATCTGTGCTAGGTTAGGATTAAGCTTTGCAAGATTCGTTGATCAGTTAGTTTTTGGTTCAGTATATGAAAATCTAGAAAACAGATTTATACCATAACCAAGTTAAGCATGTAAAGTTGTATCATTTCAGCCTTTGAAACGCTTTTGGAGAGTTTGAGATTGAGGCCATCAAGTTCTGACTTGGGTCAAGTATCTCATATCAGAAATTCCAGCTTAATGCCTACTTTATCTCTCCTTCACCAGGGAAAGATTTTCCATTCTCCAGGTTTTTTTAAAAAAGCATTTTAAATGGATCTTTTGATTCTTCTGCTTTACAAGGTGCTTATTTTGATGTACCTCTCATTTTCAATGTAGGCTTTGATGTGTTTTCAAAGCCACCTTTGGAAAACTACTGCGTTTTGAAGGATAGTCAATAAATATTCAGAAATAAGCAAAATTTCTGTTGTCTGTACTAAACAGGTTCTGGAGACATTATGTGTTACCTGGAGTCCCACTTATTTGTGGTACTACCACAAATGGCAGACTGAAGACATTGAATTCAGGACCATAGAAAGAAACCTTGCAGCTGGCATACAAACTTCTGATGCCACGATTGGAAGTGTTTTTTTTTTCCTTTTTGCTGTGGTCCATCCTAAACTAGGATGTAAAGTAATGTCATTAAAGAATAACCCAACTTCTGAATGCTCCTAATATCTTTGCAATATCTGAGCTTTTAGACATTTTATATCACATGTTGAGACATCCTTCTAGCTAACAATAATTTTATCTGCAATGTAGGGCAGCAGCTTTATATTTGAAGCTAAAACAGTTCTCAGAGTCTGGGAAACTTCCAGATGCTGCACAGACTTCAACTCTCAGAATTCCAAAACCAGCATAGGCATAGCTGAGAATTCAAACATTTGGAAGAAGCTACTGTTGGGAAGCACCTGAGATGCAGAATATGATACACAAGCATGATTCCAGAATTCTACATCAAAAGCCTTGGCCTCAGAAGTTATCATCAAATGATAATATTTAGAATAGAACAGAAGAGCAGAGCAGAGCAGAGCAGAACAAAACAGAATAGAACAGAATAGGAGTTGGAAGGGACCTTGGAGATCTTACTAGTCCAACCCCCTGCTTAGGCAGGAAACCCTACACCACTTCAGACAAATGGTTATCTGGTCTCTTCTTAAAAATTTCCATTGTTGGTGCATTTACAACTTCTGGAAGCAACTTGTTCCACTGATTAATTGTTCTAACTCAGGGGTCGCCAACCTTTTGGACCTCAGGGACCACCAAACTCATAATTTTAAATCCCATGGAGGAGAGTCCCTGGGGAAAATCCCAAAAAAAGTCTCCATCCCATTTTCCTACTGATTGTTGATTCTTTATTTGGGATTGCAGGATACCATCTCTAGCTCTGTTCTCATGGGGGGGGGGGGGGNCTTTCTTTCTCTCCCCCAAATTCCGCTGCAAATGAGTCTTTGTGGGACTTGTCATGCCAGCGCAGCCTCTTGGAGCAGGATGCCTTGCAGGGTCCCAAAGATTCATTTCTGGCGGAGTTTGGGAGAAAGAAAGACTTTTGCTGCTTTCCTTGCATGCAGCCAAAAGCAGAAGAAGAAAGAAGTGGAAAGAAGCAGCCCGGTGGCCAGGCAACACACATAGGGTGTGTGGGGCAAGTTCCCCCCCCTCCGCCCTTTCACTCCTCCTCTCAATACCTCATGTTGTTCACAATGAAAGTGACACAAGTCTTGTGTTCCCACAGGCCATGTGGGCTGCACGCACAGCCTGAATTAATTGTTTTTGGGGGTGCTTTCTCTGCAGACCACCAAAATTTTCTCACGGACCACCAGTGATCCCTGACCCACTGGTTGGCAACCACTGTTCTAACTATCAGGAAATTTCTCCTTAATTCTAGGTTGCTTCTTTCCTTGATTAGTTTCTATTCATTGTTTCTTGTCCTTCTCTCAGGTGCTTTGGAGAAAAGCTTGACTCCCTCTTCTTTGTGGTAGCCCCTGAGATATTGGAATACTGACTCAGGAGTAATATACAGCTCAGGAGTAATCATATGAACAGTGTATAAGTTTGATTACATACAAAAGAAATAAAATACTATTAATTTACTTTTCATCCTGGTGGAACCTACTGCTTTTTGGAGAGGAACCCCCAATGTACTCAAAGCCCATGTAGGATCTTTATATCCCCCTACCAAATGCCATATAAATGTTTCAAATCCATAAAATGTTAGATCGAAGAATATTCAATCATTTGAGACCACTCTTGTGGTCTAACATGGTACACCAGGCTAATCTTGGTGATACTAAGTCAGTGGCAACTTGGCTAAGCCACATGGTGACACAATACCAAAGAGTCTTACTCAAGTCATAACTACAGAGAGTTGACTACATCATAGGTGACATTTTAATATTGGACCACTCTTGGTAGTGTTCATTCAAATTCATTTGCTTTAGAATCTTTAAATAATAATACATTCCATATCACCATAATTCAGTTATCATTTTCAATAGCTAATACATGAATAATCCATTTAAAATAGGCATGATATACTATAAAAATATCTGTGGTAAATACAATAATTATAGAAATAATAAGCCAATTAATGGCATATAACAACATCCATCAATCACTTTTATGCACATTATCACTTACATTCAACCCAGATGGTACAGTATTCTCTCAGTCTAGAAATACTCATTGGAAAAGCTGATCTTTGGCCATTGAAGTATTGTTTTAAATAAAATCAAGGAAGAATATTGTTGAATTTCATGTGAGGAATCTGCTCCAAAGAATGGATACAGCCACTGATATAGTCCCTGCTAGCTTCAGCCCCCTTCACCACATAGAAATGAGATGTTAGCCAGTCTTCTATGTTCTGTGTTTTATGTTCAATTTCTCCTATGAGTCCAGACAAATCTGGTTGAAGGAGGTGGACCTGATCCAATAAAATGAAGCTTATGATGCAGGACAATTTGCAATTAAAAGTTGCAATGTAGAGCAGGGAACTTGCTATTCTTAATCATAATAGTGCCAGAAAACACTACATACAGAATTGTTTCTCAGCCTTGGCCATTTAAGATGTATGGACTTCAACATCCAGAATTCCCCAGCCAGCTTGAAATCCACCTTCAAATGGACATCTTCAAATGGCCAAGGCTTGGAAACATTGGTGTAAAAAGTAAAGGAGGTGATCTTCTTGAGAAATTTACAAGAAGAATAATGCTGAAACATTCTTTAGGTTCTGAGAAGATAAGGTTCAGAAACAGCTCAGACAGAGATATTCCTGGTTCAGTGAGGTTTATGAAGGAGCTCAATCAGACTTGCAATATTCTGTTATTATAGTGTCAGGCCTAAGCCCCAAAACAACACAGCGAGATCCAGTTGAGTCCAATTCTTTATTTTATTACATCTAATAGATAGAATAAATAGATAGAATAAATAGAATAGACATGGTGGCTCAGCAGCTAAGATGCTGAGCTTGTCAGTCAGAAAGGTCAGTAGTTTGGCACTTCGAATCCCTAGCACCACATAATGGATTGAGCTCCCATTACTTCTCCCAGCTTCTGCCAACTTAGCAGTTTGAAAGCATGTAAAAATGCAAGTAATAAAATAGGGACCACTTTGGTGGGAAGGTAAACAGCATTCCATGCGCCCTCAGCATTTAGTCATGGAGATGTTTTCGGACAGCACTGGCTCTTCGGCTTTGTAATGGAGATGAGCACCGCCCTCTAGAGTTGGCAATGACTAGCACGTATCTGTGAGGAGAATCTTTATCTTTAATAGATAGAATCTCACTATTTATAGTCTATAGCTATCACCATCTAACCCAACAGACCCTGGGAGATTCTAGGATGTGGCCAGACTGAATCTTTTCCTTCCTCCTCTATCCTGTTCAGGATCCTTGCTGTCTCTTGTTTGGGTCCATCTCTGGAATCTGTTGCCTCTTTCCTGGGAAGCTTGAAGTGATATTGCTGAGATTCTTACAACACAGAGATCTCTCTCTTTCTCTTTCTTTCTCCAGTTGTGCCTTCCATCACATCTACTCAATCTCACTTGAGGCAGTTTCAGCCTTTCTGTGGAATTGTTTTCCTGGACTGATCTACCATGTGGAGTTGACACATTGTGAGAATTTTAGCTCCACTCCATATTTTTGTCACAACATCTCATGGAAGGATGTGAGGGGCAAAGTTGGAGTTCCAGTATTGTGATTTACGTTTTCTCACTTTCTGTCCCCACCCCACCCACAATCTACTTTTAGTTGTCTATGTGAAGTCCCTTTCCAAAATTCCATTCCATGCCTTTTTTCCAATACACACACTCTATCCCCTATGCACAAGTGCCTATCAAAATGATTTTGGAATCTGCCTTCTTCCTTTTGAAGAACACATATTTGCAAGTCGTGAACTGTTATATAGTTTGTTATTTTGCCTGATTGCCTAAGGATTGATTACCAGTCATTTATAAAAGAAATGCATAGCCTGTGGCCTTGTGGAAGTAGTATAAGAAGTTGTAAATGGAGAATTTTGAGGATATCAGAATTTTGAGAAAAGTAATGCATTTCACCAGCAAGTAAGGAAAGGCAAATAGATGTCCTCCCTACCCCTGCTTCAAATGAGGAGTGGAACATTAGCTTGAGACAAAGTAAAGGCAAGAAAGAAAATACTGAATACATTTAACAAAGCTATGTAAAACTTTGGCACATCCATTCAGACAACATGTTATGCTTGATTAGGCTTAACCAGTAAGATTTTAGTATTTAGTATTTATTTGATTTGTCAATCGCTTACAAGATACAGGTATAAGAATAAACATAGTTTTGAGTACATGGGATAGATAGTTATAAGAAAAGTAAAAAGAAACAATAGGACAGGACCGTAGGCACTATTGGTGCACTTAAGCAAGCCCCCTACAGGCATTACTTGGTAATTCAACTTTTGTGTGGCAAGATCCCAGTTTGTTTCATTCCTATATGGCTCAACATTGTGCAAACTCTGACAGAAATAATTCCAGGAAACCAGATTTTTATTATTCTTGTTGTGGTTGTTGTGTTTTGTTTATTTATTTATTTTATTTTTTGATTTGATTTGTCAATTGCTTACAAGAAAATAGGTATAAGGATAAACATAGTTATGAATACAAGAAATGAGTACATATAAGAAAAATAAAAGAAATAATAGGACAGGGACAGTAGGCACTTTGGTGCGCTTATGCATGCCCCCTACAGACCTCTTAGGAAAGGGTGAGGTCACTAGTAGATAGTCTAAGGTTAAAGTTTTGGGGGGTTGGGGAAGAAACCACAGAGTCAGGTAGAGTATTCCAGACATTGACCGCTCTGTTGCTGAAGTCGTATTTCCTGCAATCAAGTTTGATGCGGTTAACCTTGTGTTTGTTTCTGTTGTTTGCTCTTGTATTGTTATGGTTGAAGCTGAAGTATTCGTTGACCAGTAGGACATTGTAATGTATGATTTTATATACTATCCTTAGATCGGACCGAAGACACTGTTGGTAAGTGAATCTGACTTGGCTTATCAGATGTTCGCAAAAAGGGATCATGTGACCTTGGGACACTGCAGCCATCATAAATATGAACCAGTGGTCAAGTATCCAAATATAAGTCCCATGACCATGGGGATGCTGCAATGGTCCTCAGTGTAGAAAACGGTCTTAAGACACTTTTTTTCAGTGCCGTTGTAACTTTGAACTTTGAAGTTTAAAGGAACTTCTTGTTAAGTCAAGGTCTACCTGTTCCTGCTCTGCAAAAAATATAACACAAATATAATACCTGCACTGCCAAAATCCATTAACCACTTGTGGGCAGGATAGAGCCAAGGAGTTTTTATTCATCCCTCTGCTGCCATCTCTGGTTCTGGGGATCTTTGCAACAATGAAAGCTTTTGTAATCTTCTAGCAATACAAACCTCCCCAAATGTGCCCTCCCCCAAAAAATCCACCTTGGCTAAAGGTTTAGGACTCTGCTGAGAGGCGAGCACAGCAGGCTGATAACAATCGTCTAGAGGTGTTCCATGAAAACGCCTTTCTCTTTGATTTTCCAAGCCGAGCCCTCACTTCGCCCTTTCTCTTTCTCTTTTCTTCCGATCTTCGGATTCAGGGTTCCCGGTTGCAAGCTGCTGGAGATTGGAGGGGGGGGGGGGGAGCTGAATAGGGGGGAGACACAAGGCAGGAAGCCGACCGAAGAATTTCCCTCTAGCAACAGGCTAGAAAGAGGGTTTGTTGTTTTTTTTTTATTATTGGGGGGGGGGACATACCAATTGAGGCTCGCTTGAACAGCGCGAGCATTTGCACTTTCAAGGCTGGCGGTTCGGCTCTCCAAGCGCCCCGTTGCGCGGAAAAAGGCAGACCCAGACACGCAGCATGACCGCCACCCCCCCCCCGCCCCTCCATGGTGCCCCCAAACTCTTTCAGACGTTTTCAGTTGGAGGGTGGGTGTTGTTTTTTGTGTGGGAATGTCGGTTTTTAAAGAGAGTTAGCAGGGTAGCGGGTCGGGAAAGAGAGGACCAGGAGCGCGATCAACAGCTGGTGGCGGAGCAGAGAATTCCGCCGTGGTGGAGAAACTGGGGTTGGGGAATGCGCTCAGGGTTATTCACCCACCCAGCCCGTCTCAGCCGCCACCCGCCGCCGCCGCCTTTGGTTTTTATGTATTTTTTTTTTCTCTCCACCTCCTGCCGTGTGTTTTGTGTGGCCTTTTCCAAGAAACGAGGATGTGAGCAGTTCTCCGAGGTAGGATCGGCGCGGGGAAAACAAAAGGCGTCTCGGCTTTGCGGGCTCCTGCGAGGTGCGGGCAGGCACGCCAAATGCTATAAGCCCCACACCCCAGAAAAGGGTGGGAGGACACGGTGGGGCGGGTGCCGGTCGTGAAATGGATACCGCCCGGTAATATTTTCGGGAGTTGTGCGGTGCCGTTACGGGACACCCTCCCCCCTCTGTCTTAAGTAGGGTTGCGAGAGCTGGAGCGCCGGCGATGAGACTGGAGGCCGAGGTAGACTCCTGTCCTGGGTCTCCTGGCTTGCCCTCTGGTGGTCAACCAGGATTCTCCCGCGGGTCCGATGCGGGAACCCTAATCTTGGCCAACTGGGTCGTGGGAAGGCAATGGGAAGGGTCGGGTGGAGAGCAAAGGAAACAGCGGCTTGGGAAGCTTGGTCACACACTCTCCGTTTTCGAGGGAGTTTGGGGACAGGTGAGGAGGTCACCTGGAGAAGTTTCTCCTCTCTCAGGGAAACTCCCTTGTTTCTGAGTTTGGGTTGGGAGCTGAACGTGGAGGAAACTTATGGGAAAAATAACAAAGGGGTGTGGGATAATATTGGAGTAGGTTGAGGGTCTTCAGATTCCAGGTGTAGGGCTGATCTACTCCTCACCTGCACTTCTTGTCATATCACTTGAAATGGTAAAATAGACTGAGGACAAGAATTTTGGGGTATCCTGATGATTTTGCTTGGTGACCAAGTGATTTGGATTACAGTTAGAGGAGGAGAATTTGTGTAATGACATTTGATCAATGTCCAACTGAAAGGAATGGGATGTGGTAGCTAAAAATACTACATTCACCATCCATCTACCCATCCATTCCTTTCTTTCCCTCTTCCTCTTCCTCACCTTCTTCCTTCATTCAGCCTTGGATAAGAGGCAAGACTTTTAACTATGATATTAAGCTCCTTCTGTTTTCAGTCATAGTACTTGACTGTTTCCTATCAATCAAAAAACCTGTCTCTGACCAAACTTTGATACAGTTTCTCCCTGCAATTGACTGGGTCCAAAGGCATCACAATTTATGAGAAGAAGACAAGCCTAATTTTAGATCAGAACATCACCATCACAGCCAGGAAAATAAGAGATGAAACTCACCTCCCTTCCACACTGCATTTTCAGTGAATCTAATCGTAAATTATTTATGGGGAAAATTTAGGCTTCCACTTAGATAAATACAGGAGATGAATCCTCCTGCAGGTCAGGGGGTCTTTCCAAATAAGTTTTAATCAAAACCTTCTGCCTCTTGGTCTCCCTAGTTGTTTTTTGTGATATTTTTGAGCCACAACTTCAATGGAATGACGTTGGAAGTGTGAACTTGAACTATAAAATTGATTTACTGGTTCTCCAGTAAAGAAGGCAGGATCCTGTGTCTTCAAGTTTAAAAAAAATGATCAGAAAAAAATATGGTAGTGCTTGGTGAGTCACCTAGTAAAGGTAGATGATAAAATGGATCCTTAACTACAGATAGTCCTCAACCTATAATCATTTCTTTATAAGTTGTAACCAAAGTTACAACAACACTGAAAAAAAATTGACTTACAACTGGTCCTCACATTTATGACTGTCATGGCATCTTGCTGGTCAAAATTCAGGTGTTGCAGTGGTTGTCATGTCTTTGGATCATGTGATCACCATTTCCGACCTTTCCAGCTGGCTTCTGATAGGGAAAGTCAGTGAGCGAAGCTGGATTCTTTTAATGACTGCATGATTCCATGGCAAAAAAAATCATAAACCTGGGTACAATTCACTTATAACAACTGCCTTGCCTAGCAACAGAATGTTTGATTCCAATTGTGGTTGTAAGTCCACTTTCTGCCAATGAACTATTTGTACAGCTGTGTGTGTAGTTTCTAAGGTTAGTAGCATAGATCAAGCTTTTCTAACCTGACTTACTCCAGATGTTTTAGAAAACAACCACGAAACTGGCTGGCAATTCTGAGTGTTGTAGTCTGAACATATCAGAAGGGCCCTAGCCTTAGAAAGACAGATGTAAATGGACAAATTTATGATGCCACAGATCCTATAAGGAGCTCATGGGTTGCACCTTGTTTTATCTTCACTGGAACTTCAAAGGTAAGGTGGACTAGATGTTACAACCCATCTAGAATCAACCACTGAAGTTAATAGCTGTGCAAAGGATTCAATCCTGCTGGTAGTTAAGCAGATATTTCTTTGTATTTTGCAAGTAAGCCAGAATGAAGGAAAGGGCTAATTTGATCTGATTGCCAAGGATCAGTCTGTGCAAAACAGCACATTCCTTCCCATGAGGTTTGAAACCCATGGTCAACAATGGAGACTGACTTTCCAAATTTCAGTCCTTTCAGTCATTCCTTTTCAAGGAGACACAATGCACTTTGTCAAACTTTGTCCCCCTCGCAACTCTCAAGAGAAATATAAGACAATGAGTTGCTGAACAAAAAAAGAAGTCAAGCACCTGCATTTTCTATTCAATGCATGATTTTTGCATTAAAAAATGACTGCCCAGCTGTCACAAGCTGGGCTATATCGCACAATCCATATTCGTATGGGTCAGCTTCTTTGGAACTGAGGCAGCAAACTTAAATCTTTCCTGATGTTTATTATTTTTCAGCAAAGGAAAGAAAAAGCAAAAGGGTACTAGAACTTAATAAAGTTCAGGGATGTGGTAGCATATTCTGAAGACTATAATCTCATCATCCACCTAAATTCAGTATTGTGTGGCAACGATGGGAACATGTCTACTTGATGCCTATTAATTCCTTTCAGCTTCAGACAGCATCTCCATTGACCAAGGATGTTGGATGTTGAAATGTCTTTGGGAAATGTCATTCTACTTCATCTGAATAATAAACAGAATAACAAAGCTGGGAGGGATCTTGGGGGTCTTCTAGTCCAACCCCCTGCTCAAGCAGGAGACTCCATACTATTTCAGACAAATAGCTTTCCTATCTCTTCTTAAAAACCTCCAGTCATGGAGCACCCACAATTCCTGAAGGCAAGCTGTTCCATTGATTAATTCTCACTATCAGGAAATTTCTCCTTATCTCAAGGTTGGTTCTCTCCTTGGTTAGTCTCCAACCATTGCTTCTTGTTCTGCCTTCAGAGGCTTTGGATAATAGATTGTTCCCCTCTTCTTTGTGTCAGCCCCTCAAATATTGTCACCCTAATATGGAGCAC
This sequence comes from Laticauda laticaudata, assembly GCA_004320025.1. Lineage (NCBI taxonomy): Eukaryota > Metazoa > Chordata > Lepidosauria > Squamata > Elapidae > Laticauda > Laticauda laticaudata. The sequence continues at coordinate 14,708 of BHFT01057293.1, forward strand.
TTCATAACTGCCAAGTAATGAGTTGGAGATCTTAGGTGGGAAGATGCCTTGAAAATATTCTCTTCATATGGAAAGGAGGAGTAATTGGGATTGAGATCCAGTGAAAGGGAAAACATATTTTATTCTGCGAGATACTAAAAATGGGATCTTACCTGAGAATTAATTACTTCATGTGATCCTCAACTTTTGACTAGTCACTTAGCACTGATTGAAGTTCTGACAGACCTGACTTACAGCCCAGACTCGAAGTTTTGACATTGAGGCCCTCCCCGTGGTCATGTGACCACACGATTGCTCAGTAACTGGGCCACAATTATGGCTATTAGCAGTGTCCCATTGTCACATGACTGCATTTTATAATGGTTTTGCCAGAAATCAGCATTTACCTCCGGTTTGTGAACAAATCTGTGCCCATTGGTTCACTTAAAGACCACGGTGTTTGCTTAACAACCACAGATTTGCTTCACAGCAGTGATTTTCTTCACAACTGCCCCCAAAATTCATAAAATTGGGTTAATCATCTGACCGACTAGTTTTATGACCTTCACAAGTAACAACTGAGATGGGCAGTCTCCCTTATGGTCATAATTCAAGGACTACCTGTAGTTACATCATAGTAAAGGATGTGGACAAGCTTTTTTTCTAGTCCAATGAACTGGACCATAATCCACAAAAGTTTGTGTCGCTATATATTTGTTCATTGATAGGTGTCACAAGACTGTTGCTTCTTCAGAAATTTTTCCCTTAAACAGGTTGTTTAAGATAAAAAGTTCCCAATTCTGGATCGCTGGTTAAAAGCATGGCTTTCATCAAAATTTCATTAAGTAAAATATTGCTGCACTAGGACCATAGTCCTTCCATAACTTGATTTCACATGTTGTGACAAATGGATTCCTTAGGAGGAATTTTATTGCACTGGAGTATGCTCTAAGTATAATTTAGAGAACAATGCAAGAGTGTTGCTGTTACGATCAAATGGAAATATTCATTGTTAGAATAAGTGTCAAGACATCACTCTGAACCATAAACATGGTATGTAAGAACTGTTTTCTTTCAGCTCCATAATTTGTAATGAAGTCAACATGACATATTGGCTCTGTAATTCTGAACCAATTCACAGATTTTCGTAAGCAGCTCACTGTAAATGATACACTGTGGTAAGATTTGCAAATGTTATTCTTCCTTGCACCTATTACATCCAACAATTGTTTAAAATGCATTGTAATTCTTTAAAATTGAACGTCAACCCACTTGTTGCTTTCGCATCCTCCGTTCCCACTTGTGAGCAGAGCTGTTTATATAACACAAGATGTTAATCATGAAATGTCAACAGTGCAGCTTCAGTCATGAAAACAGAAGGTTGACTGTCAAATGGAAAGCCTCAGACATTGTTTAACTTTGTCTTATGTAAGTTTTTTTCCATTTTATCCTGATAATTTTAGTGTGGCTTACTACAAGCTTTCGGTAGGAGGAAGAGGTTTCAGCTGGGAAAACAAAGAACTGAGAAGGAGGGGATGGGGGGGGGCATTCTATAAATAAAGAATCTGGCTGAGAGAGATCTTGTTCCCAAATATTTCATAGCCTTGAGGTTTTACTCTGTTTAAAATTTTGCATATTTGATCAACTATGGGGTGGGAAGAGATAAGAGACAGGTAAGTGTAAATTCCATCTGGTCTGCTGAAGGAAGGATAAATGTTTGCTCAGCTCTGGTTTATGCAAATCTATCTGAATCTTTGAGATCTGAAGATGGTCTTGAAAGAGATTTATAGTTGTTTTAATATAGGGAGGGAGAAGAGATAGAGTGTGTTCTTACTCAGCACGTTAGCATCACCTGATGAAATTAATTGGTGGTAGCAGCCACTAGATAGAAAATCAAAATTTATCCCTGCTAGCATTTCCAGTGACTGATTGAGTACTACCCCCAAATTTCCATTAGGCCCTGAGCCTGCATATCTATATTTCCAGGATGAATATGATTGAGTGCTGCATGCAATAAGGAAAGAGGAGAGCATCAGCAAATGGCGTCTCAGCAGTGGTCCTGAACAGCCATCAAAACAAGCTTCTTTCTTTGTCATTGGCTCTAATACTACCAGGGTCCACTTTGCTAGAGGATGACAAGCTGTCACTCACTTCCTCCTCTCCATTGGCCATGCTGGCTGGGTTGCTGGGAATTGTAGTTGCAATATCTGATGGCTCAGAGGGCACCCATTCTTTCCATCCATGCTGGCTGTTATTGTTTGGTATATCACAAAACTTTGAGGATAGATAGGTAGGTAGGTAGGTAGATGATACATAGATGAGAGAGAGAGAAAGATGATGGATGGATGGCGGGGGGCTCCCTGGTACTCTCTGAGCTTGCTTTTTTTCTTGCAGACGTTTCATTACCCAATGAAGTAACATAATCAGTGCTAGTAAGGAGTGCTGAGACCTTTTCGGGTGAAATGTTACTCCGTTCTAGCACTGATGATGTTACCTAGTTAGGGAAATGAAACATCTGCAAGAAAGCAAGCAAGCTCAGAGAGCACCAAGGACCCCTCATTTCAACCCTGAACTGCAAATGTTCTCCTTTATAGATAGGTAGATGATAGCATACAAGGAATACTTTTATAAGATGTTTTACAGGTGGCATCTTCCACTAGCAAGGTTTTCCAAAATGTTCCAAATTGTTGGAAAGTGCAAAGATGTATCAGGCACATTTTTTATTCACAACGTTGTGGACTTGCAATGCTGCAAAAAGTATTAGAGACTGATTCACCATGGGTGGAACAATGTTGGAAGGGTATATTCCATTTAAGGCCGGAATGTTTTCTCCCTAGGAATAATATCAGAAGGAATATAGGAAGGATTTAATTTATCTAATAGTACATGTGTTTATGGCGGCTAGAATAATACATGCACAATACGTGAAGAAGGAAAGCATATCGCCAGAAACAGAGATAATAAGGAAAATTATGGCCTGTGCAGAATCAAGATAAGTTAAACCCTAGAATTAAATAACAGGGGAATATGAGTATTATGAAACTTTATAAAATTGTTTATCCTCTTGTTCTCGAATTTCAAATGTCAATCTACCATTTCAGCACATTCCAATATTTCTTAACAATCTCCTGTAATGGTATCTTCTCATTTCCAGTTCTTAGCAAATACAATCCTAGCTGCTGTTAATACATTTACAATCAGATATTTCAAATCTTTACTATATATTTCAGGCAAAAGTAACCATTCCTGTTTTGTAAATAGCAATCAGATCTTGTTGCCCTGATATGCTTTCCAGAATCCTATTACAGGTAGTCCTTGATTTATTACCACGGTAGAATGTCTATTGCTAAGCAAGTTGTTACCGATTATTACATCCTTTTTGCCATGGTTGTTAAGTGACTCATGTGGTCATTAAGCAAATCCAGCATTCCACATTGGTTCTGCTTATTAGAAGTTGGCTGGAAACAACACAAATGGTGATCACAAGACCTTGAGACACTGCAACCATCATTAATACATGCTGGTTGCCAAATTATGACCATATGGCTGTAGGGATGCTGTGATGGTTGTAAGTATGAGGATTGGATGTAAGTCACCCCTTTCAGTGTCACTGTAATTTCAAACAGTTTCTAAAGAAATGGTTGTAAATCAAGGATTACCTGTACCACAGGACACTGATGGAATTCTGTGCAGGCAAAAGACCTTTATAAAGAGTACATGGTTGTGTAGAATTGTTCAGCTATGGAGACATGTAGATGTTGAGGTACTAACTTTAATTGAATGTAGCATCTGCAGAGGAAATCTTGGGAGCTTCATCCCTGGATGTTTTCAAGAAGAGATTGGACTGCCATCTGTCAGAAATGGTGTAGGATCTCCTGCTTGAGTGGGGGGATGGACTGGATGACTTTTGAGGTCTCTTTCAACTATGTAATTCTATTCTAAATATGTTTTCCTCTTTGGTTTATTTTCTGAACTCCTGTTACTGTTAGGATAGAGCTTCACAAAAGGAGACAATCCCTGCCTAAGAGAATTGCAGTCTAAAATGTGCCATATTGAAGAGAGTACAGCCTTTCTTGATTTTACTCTCTCCCATCTCTGCTAAGCCTATAATCACATTGGTCTCCTCCCTTTGAAAAATTTCCTAGGAAGGCTTAGAAAGAAGGGAGAGGGGAGAGAGAGAGAGAGAGAGAGAGAGAGAGAAGAGGGAGGAAGGGAAGAAGACTAGGAGAAGAAGATATTACAGAGAAATGTGTAACTTTTTCAGAAATTACAATTGCTTTGTTTGAGTGTAAAAATCTTTTTCCAATGGTTTCCACAACACAAGTCATCTTCTAGATTGTAAAATGGGGAAAGATAAACTTGTTCTTTTATATGTGTCTTATTTACTTATCTGTAGCATGAATCTGTACACCTGACACTTTGCAGAACAAGAGTCTACCACGGTGGCCTAGAGGTGGAGCTCCTGCCTCACAGTCAGGAGGCTTGTGAGTTCAATCCTAGGTAGACTCTCCTGTTTAAGCAGGGAGTTGGACCAGATGACCTCCAAGGTCCCTTCCAATTCTGTTATTCTATATGTTCTATAAGCAAGCAAATTCAGTTATCAAAAGTGAGATCAGGCATCCATCAGAAAAAAATCTTGCAATGCAAAATTCAACTCGGGAAAGAAACAAAAGTCAATTCAAGGGTAAACAAGATGGATTTGTTTTTTAAGTTTAAAGGCAGAAATACTTTCGAGATTTATTTCATTTCTGGGCAACTCTATGTACTTTTGTTGGTAACAGGACAAAACTGTTCAATTTCTGCCTTCTGTTGCCATGTTTTCCAGGAACTGCTCCTGGAAATTCTTCATGTTCTTCTCTCCAAGCAATAACCACACCTGATCTGGCTTCACTTTTCAAGAATAGACAAGGTTGATGCTTCCTTGCATACTAAATTGACAAATAAAGAATGAAAGCCTAAACTCAGTCCTTCCAGTCTGCTTCTTTTGCATTGCATAAGATTAAATTGTTTGTAAATCCACAGACAAGGTGGCCGGGGAAAGTCAACTGATTATTCTATAGTCCTTTTTCCAGAACAGCTGGATTCTGGGTGCCAGAATCTCCATTGCCCATGCTGGCTAAAAATGAGGATTTAAATTAAGCACAGATGGGGGAAAATTCTTCACAACTACCCAAATAGTTCCAGCTCTTCCTTACCATACTTTCATTGTGTGTAGAGCTTTGCCCAGGCAACAACATTGTTTTGTGTTTCATTCAATGCAAATATGTCCTCTGAAGAAATTTGAGTTTTGAGGAAATATTGGAAGGAAGTAAAAGAAATAGGTCCACATGGATCTGAGGTGGTATTCAGCAGGTTC
>BHFT01057294.1:0-11284 GCA_004320025.1 Laticauda laticaudata
TCTTTGTTACTACTATTATTAGTATTAGCTATTTATAATATTTTTGTGTTTATTAGTTAAAAAACATGAATGCATTAGTAATAGAAGAATGGTTATAATCCAACATGTAAATAAATGGAGTATATTGTGAATTATTTCGTACTTAGGATGTGATAAGGTGTGAATATGTGACTAATACTAGCCAATAATGATTTTTAGAAACAAAATTCGATGACAAATGTAAAAAACTATGTGTTATTATTGTTTCTGTATTGTTGAAATTGTACATTTTTAAATTTATCAATAAAATTGTTTTTAAAACTTTTTTAAAAAAGTGTAATAAATAGAGAAGTATATTTTTCCAAATACACATTTGTTTGGCCAAGTTTTCCCGCTACAGGTTTGTTAACATACTTTGTTTATTTACTGGTAGGTGATGAAGTTTCAAAGACAAATAAACTATAATGGATTGTTTCTAGTAATTAGGTCTACAAATGCATGCAAAAGTTTAAGGCCCTGTCACACTGCCCAATGGATGCAAAACGGACACAACGGACGAGAAGAATGTTCCATCCGTTGTTATCCGCTCTCAGAAGGGGCAAAAATTTGCATAAGCAGAGTGGATAACACGGATGGGGGGAGGATGCAGAGCGGTTGGAAAGCGGATGCGGAACGGAAGCCTAGCGGATGGAAGCGGATGGCACATCCGCTAGGCTTCCGGGGGACCTCAGCAAAGCGGGACGCTCAGCAGAAACGCGAACGGATGGAAGCGGATGCACAGCGGGATTGCACAGCGGATGCAACAGCGGAACCTAGCGGTATTGCCTCGAGCGTTAAATTTGCGCATCGTTGCGGGGAGGATTGCATGTGCGTCAGCCCCGCGGAATTAACGGAAAGCAACTTTGGAAGGCAGGTCACGCATTCAGAGGAACAGACCTGCTCAAGACCACATCAACTGGCTTGCCTGTCCTTCCTGCATGGTCTGCCTGCAAGCCTTTGCTGCCACTCTCCCTGCCAGCCTTGCTGCCAGCCTGCTGCTGCCTGCTCAGCATTGCCTGCAGCCAGTTGCTGCAGCCTTGGTGCCTTCCTGACCTGCCCAGCCTTGGTTCATGCCCTGCCAGCTCTGTAGCCGTGCTGCCCGGCAGCTGGTGCTCCGCCCCTGCCGCCTGGGGCCATGCCTACCGCTCCAGCCTTCCTCGGCCTGTCTGCCTCCTCGCCTTCCCTGTCCCTTCAGGCCTTCGTTCCTGCCATCCTCCCTGCAGCCGAGCAACCACACAACCATGGCTGAATCACAGAGCCTCAGCCATTTGCTGGGATGCCAGCCCTCTGCAAGAGGGAGCAGGGCTACCATCCCACCCCCTGCCCTCACTCTCGGTTCTGCTGGGGCTGCGTGCAGCCATGGGCTCGTCTTCTGGGCTGGGCGTCTGCTGCTTCTGCTTCTGGAGAGGCTGATGACAGCACTCCAGCACCAGCCAGCCCCCCCCCGCCCGCTCCCCCGCCCTCCACAGCACCTGCAACCCTTCACTACCCTGAGACTGAGCGACCAGAGGAAGTCCCATACTCATTTTCTCTTATAGCTTGTTGTTAATAAAGTCTATTTTGATTCACACCACTTGCTTCATATCTTTGTTTAATAAAGTCTTGTGGAAACTTTTAAATGGTTAAGCGTTGCGATGCTTTGGCGATGGTTAAGATAGCAGGGTGGTAAGAGTGACTTGGAAGGGCAGAGGATACTCTTTGGAGTGGGTAAATAGGCTGTGGGATAGATAACTCCGAATGCCAAGCATAGTGGGACTGTTACGGTCCACCCTCCAGGTGCCAATCACCTATGGCCCTTTATTATCAAATAACAATGTAATCATTGGATCCATCACATTTAACTTAAACACAAACCTCTTTATAAACGCCCCTTTCATTGTCAGCCACTCAACATCATGGCACCAGTCTGCATCAGTTGATGAGGCAGGCTCAAAGGAAGCATCATTAAGATCTATCATCCTGTCTTGCCACTCCCTGCTCCAGACTGAGAGTTGCACCAATGTTTCAGGAGTTGCGCTGCTTCTCTCCCTTCATGTGAGGCTCTGTTGGGCCGTGCACCATCCTCAGTGTCGATCAGTTTCGCCCTTGGCCTCCATTCCCAGGCTCCATGTCTGCCATTGCCCTGTGGAGGTCCACGGCCTGTCTGCAGATTGGCGGTAGCGGGTGCGCTGAATTGTAACAGGATGCAGGCGCGCAAGCTTCCATGATCCTGCCTCACAGTTTCTGGGCAATGCCTGTATGGTGGTGAAGAAGTACCCTTGGAAACCTATTGGCCCTGTGAGCGGATGCCAAAGGCGTTCTCCACCACCGCCTTGCCCTGGACACCTGAGTTGAAGATCCTCTCTCACGGGTGAAGGGTCTGGAAGTTGTAGGGCTTCAATGACGTGGTAGGGTTTGTGAGAAGAAGGCGTCATTTCCCCCACGATGAAGTAGGGCACATCTTTGTTGTCGTTGTGGCAGGGGTTCTGGATCTGGGAAGCCCACGATGAGGTTGCGTTCCAGCCTACCCTTGAGGTCTCTGGCGTTGTATACCTGGGCATCTGAAGATGAGCCGTTGCCGAAGCATCGATGGTACAGGAACTTGTAGTCAGCATCGACCATGGCGAGAGGACGATGCTGGAAGAAGCCTTGTAATTGAAATAAGTGGACCCCGACTTGGCTGGAGCTTTGCAGGCCACGTGCTTACCATTATGGCTCCAACGGTGTGCGGGAAGTTCCACTTCTGATACCACTGCTCTGCAACTTTCTTCCATCCTTCTTCAGTGGAGGGGCACTGGAGGAGCTCTCTTGTATTTTCGATGATGGCCTGCACACTTCTCTTACCACAATGCTGATGGTGTTGGGTGGCACCCTCCAGCCGTACTGCATGCTCCTGTAGGGTGGTCCTGAGGCCAGGTGGCGCAGAAGTGAGTGCCACCTTGAGCCCAGGCTGGGCCGGAAGTTGGTGTTTTCCTTGGTCAACCTGGGTGTCAGCGCTGCACAACTTCGTCAAAACATGGCTGGAGGCATCCTCATGAAGTTTGGAATGCACGAGTGTCTTCATTCCTTGAGCTCCACCATCAGCTTGTTGTAAAGTCCTTCTCTGCTCTTCTGGCAAACCATCTTCATACCCAGAGCCTTCTTGGCCACCCTTTTTCTTCCCGTAGTAGAGTTCACAGAGCGCTGTAGATGGCTTCGCACTGTTGCAGAAGGATTGGTGGCTGCCAAAGGACTCTTTTTGCAATCCATGGTGGACATGACTGGATGCTGTGGAAGAGGGAGATGAAGGCTGCAGAGGTCTGCAGCAGGGTTGCTGGTCTGAAAGTTGAGATCCAGATGTGTTGCTCCCCCTTTTTATAGGCCAGTATAGGTGTCCCTTTGCATCCTCTAGGCATCCTCTAGGCATCCTCTAGACATCCTTTATCCGAGATAGGTCCCCTCTCGCGAACGTTTTTCCGTTTTAAACGCTTTTGTTTCCATGCTGCATCCCTTCTGTATCGTTCTGCATCCGTTTGGATCTGTTCTGCTCCTCCCTGCGTCCGAGCGGATGCGAGTTGCGCGGATGTGTAACGGATGCCTAGCGGATATAGCGGATGCGTAACGGATGCGCAGAACGGATGCGTAGCGGATGACGTAGCGATGCAGAACGGACGAATGGATACATTTCTGCGCAAAATTTGAGCAGCTCAAAACTTTTTGGCGGTATGAAACGTCAATAAACGGATGCTGGATGGATAGAGAGGAAGCAAAACGGAGACAGTGAGTACATCGCGTTAACCAACGGATGGCAAGTTTTTTTTGTCCGTTTTACATCCTCTTTGCATCCATTGGTGCAGTGTGACAGGGGCTTTGGGCATCCTTAGTCAAATTGTATGCTTTAAGCAATTCCTAAATGAATAGATGCTAATACAGCCTTTCTGTGATGCCATCACAATATGTTTCTGCAAATGTGAGTATTTTGCATTCACTTGTTCACAAATTCAGAATAAGAGAACAGTCCATACGGCAAGTGTGGAAGCTAGTTTAAGTGAAATCAAGTTATGGAATATGTGTGTGTGTATGTGTGTGTGAGAGAGAGTGATACATCACTGCAAAGGGAGATGGGCAGTATTTGTATTTAATACACAGCAAAGATCTTGAACGGATATTTGAGAAGAAGCCTTTTCTGCGAGAGGCTACATTAAATTTGGAAATGGGCTTTTATAAAAAAAAATGACAAGGGCTTTGAAAGAAGAAACAAAAAATAGTAGGAAAAAACCAGTTTTTGGAATTTTATGTATGGGATTTAAAGACTTCTGGGAGAAAGAAGAAAAAAATGGTCTAAGTTATTCAACACGTAGAATTAAATAATGGGTCGCTACTTCTGGTGTTTTTCAATGGATGTATTGATTGGCTGGGTATAAGTCTGATATATACTTATAGTTTTAGAAATAATTCAAGGTACCAAATATAGTGTTCCTTCCTCTTCCTATTCTCTCCACAACAACAATCCTCTGAAGTAGATTGGACTAAGCTGGTTTTCATACTAAGATGGAACCAGAACTCACAGTTTCCTGGTTTCTAACCTGGTGCCTTCAACAGTAAACTCAAATGGCTCTCTAATAATATACAAGCTAATATTTATGATATTAGTTTTAGTATATAAATAAGGGTTTATTATAATAATGACTCAGAATCTCTCATGTTGTTTCATGGCTATTTTGACTGGGATTATATTAGCCTTTGATATATAAATAAGGCTTTATTTCTGGTAATGTTCAATACTTTTTTCAACATTTGAATATTAATTGAGGCTGGATTTTATTATTGAGAGGAATTAATAAAGCTAATGGAGACAGTGATTAGGTTTTAAATAGAAGTAGAAATATACATTTAAATTGATTGATATTTTTTAACTTTTATTGGACTTTTGCTGACTAATAAGGTGAGCTGAGAAATTAATTTATAGAAAAGGGAATGAGGTATGGAATGAAGATATATTTAACTGTATTTTAAAAGACAGTGATAAGTTGTTAATGTTGAATATATTTGCTAGAGATGAAAGGGAAGCTTATCTTTTTCCTGTTTTTTGATGGGAGGTTCTGCACTTTCTAAACATTTTTTTTCTTTTTATTCATTTCTGTATTAGATTCTGGTATCTGTTTTATCTGTTTAATATAAATCTTAATAAAATTATTATATTTAAAAACTAAGCCTTCTATGACTTCATCACAAAATTAACAGTTCAAGCTATGCAAACAAATAAACAAACAAAAAACAACACCTCCATAAGCCTGAAACATTTTAGAACAAAACTCTTCAGGATCCAAATTTTTCAGCCACAAACACAAAATATATATTTGAAAAAAAGAGAATGCAGCACTTGAAGAAAAAGCAACAACTGATAACCCTTAACCATGGGATTAGGTGAAAATGTATTAGAAAGGCATCCCCAAATTGAAATATGTAGAGAGATTTTTCTCCATATATTGCAAGCTTGAGATCTAAGAATATTTGAAAGATAGAAAAGGTTTTCCAAGAAAGAAGGGGATAAAAATCTGAAAGTATGAATAAAAAGATTCTATTATTTAAAAAAAATAAGCAGAAACATGAATAATGTTATTAAATATTACTGTTGAACAGGTAAAAAATAATATAAGCAGCAAAAAAAGAAAAGAAAAATGTGCAGAAATACTAAAGAAAAATAGAAAACAAAGAAAAAATAAGAATATAACAAAGAGAAAAGTTTATGAAGAAATAACTTCCCCTTTTGTCACAATAAGTACAAATAACTTATCAAACTTGTTAAAACTTTTCTTTTTACACAATCACAAATACTTTTGTGAGCAGAGGAGAATTCACTACTTCCCAATATTATTCTTCTACTTCTCTTTCTTCTTCTACCCTGACACACCCAAACTTGGAGACTTTATACATGTCTAGTTCTGAGCTAACTGTTGGTTCATCACCCAACTAATTTCTTTCCCTCCTAATACTGATGTACTTATAGTCTGATTAAATCTTAACTCTGGAGTCAAAATGTCTAGCAAGCAAATTAATTTTTATTCTTACCATGTGTAGTTTACCTATTTAAGTGAAGAGTTATTTTTTTGGTTTGATTTCTGAAATCATTATTATCTTTTGTTATGAATTAACAATAGCCAGGATAACCAACGTATTTTGAGTAACATCCTTAGGGCATATACTTTTAATATAGAATAAAGAGGCTACTGTTGACAGATGTTCAGGTCACAATAAATAATTTATGTTTAATATCCCACAGTTTGAATGTAAAGTTTGAATATATTTATGGATGGCTTTCTTTTACAAAACTGAACAAACACTATGTATCTGCATTAATGAAACAAAAAAAATGATGATACACTTCTCTCTCTCTTTTTTAATAACTCTTCTTCCTACTGTTAATTTTAATTTGAACAGCAGTATTTTTGACATGTTTTTGTCTTTCCTACTCAGGTCTAGAATATATTTTTGAGATTCCCACAAACTGATGAGAAATGAATGCATGAGAATCCTGCTTTTCTTCAGTCTTCTAAATTAAAGGACCTGCTTTGCTACACAGGTAGAGACAGATGTATTTTCCTGATTTATGGCAGTAATTTGGTTTTCTTCTGCAACCCAACTTGCAGAGTTTTGTCAAAATTATTGGTTTTATTTTCAGTTGGCTAACTTAACTATGGAGTAGCCTTACTACTTAAAGGTGACCTGAAGGATATTTTTAAGCTTCCTTATTTTGCTTTGCTTGCTTTCAGCTGGAGGTGAGGTTTCAAAGCTTTTTCAGTGAAAATACTATTTATAAAATACAATAGGTAAACAGCTGGGCCTCCTGTGTTTCTTCTGTAACAAATAGCTTTATTAGGCCAAGGAATTAAATGGGGGACAGAGACACATCAGAACATTATACTTAAATTGCACAAGTGTCTAAGAAAAATGTCTAATGACACACTTGGCTAACAAGGGACTGGGAATAGAAAAAGTAAAGATCAGATTCTTACATAGTCTTCACCTTCTTTGACCTTGGCTGAAATATTCTTCATTCAAAAAATAGGGCAGTGGCAGTGACATTACCTCAAGATCCTTTCAATAGATTCAAGACGTAGCTGTATTATATAGAATACTTAATGATGCTATGTGTGTGAGTCACTCAGTTTATTAGTCCAAAACAAGAAGTGGTGATAAACCTATCTTAACAAACAAGTATATAAAAATTGAGACCTAATAAAAATATGTCTCTAAAACAAACTGATTAGAACCCACAAGAAAAATCCAAAAGGAGCAATCTGTCTCTCAGTTATTAATGAGGTAGTATTTAAAATTTCATGAAATGTGGTAATATCTAATATGATATCTCACATTTTCATAGAGTATGACAATATCTGAAGTTACATAAAAATTAGGAACTTGGCCCGTAAATCTCTAGTGGATCTGATGGATAATGTGCTGTAAAACAAAACAGCAGGTAATAGTTTGCTATTAGCAGGATTTCGACTTTGGCCAATATCAGTAATTAGACTGGTTTAAGACAGCATTGATTTCCCTCATGTTGTTTTGCACCATGATTAGCCTTGCTGAGAAGAACTGGCACATTATTTTCCTCTAGAAACAACATGTCAGCCTTTTCCTAGCCACCTCCAGCATTTGAAAAAGGCAGAACTCCTGTGCAGGCAAGAGCCCCTATAGAGATATCTCACAGCTATTCTGCTGAACTGTGGTAAATTGCTAAGAGAAGCAAAGAAATGGTACTCCTCTAGTTTGCTCTTAGAAGCTTGAAGATACACTTGTGTGTGGGTTAGGCCAGCCCTAGCTATACTATAGTCAAGCTTTCCTTAATGGGAAAAGATGTGAAATTTGAAAAAAAAAGTACCTTAGCCATTTTCAAAGTATAAAATGTCCAATTGTCCATCTTTATTTAATCTGCTTGACTAGACCAGATAAAGGCTTACATATGCATTCATATCACAGTTTGGTTTGGTGTTAATGTGAGTTAGGGATTTTGTGGATTAGTATGTTGTGGTTAGTTAACTTATGATGCAATGTGTTGTCAGAAGCCAGAAAACATGTTTAATTCATTTAGCAGGTGAAGAGTATTGTGTAACTATTGTATGAGCCACTTTGGTCTAGTGATTAAGGCATAAGGCTAGAAATCAGGATTGAGGTAATTTTTTTCATTAGTATAAGTTACAAGTTGTAATACCAGGAATGAAAACAATGCAACGAATCAGTACTTGCTTAATGGTATTTGAATTTCTGGATATTGGAAATACTATAATTTGGATTTTTCTTTGTCTTCATCTCTTTCATCTTTACTTGTCATTCATGTACAGTTGAAACTGATTCCTGAATATAGCTGTTGTTGTTAATAGGATGTAACAACAGAATTAGATACTGCATATTAAATGAGATAAAAGATTTTGGCAACAATGGAATAAGATTTTATTTAAGAGTAAATTTACTTTTTTATTGTTACTTCATTTATCTTTTCATTTCATATATAAATTTTTCTCAGTCAGTCTCATTACATCACAACATGACCCTTTTGACCCATGATTCAACATGACCCATGACTCAGCATTGTTTTGTTTTCTTGCCAGAAGTTATCTGTGCTTTATTGAAATAAAAATATAGAGTTTATGATAAAGATTTTTGATAAATCAGGTAAAATTATAGTAATAGATATATATATTGAAGGTAATTAGATATATTTATTAAATCAAAATGATTTCTTAATCATGCTATAATCCATAATGCTATTAGACCAATCATCACATTATCTTATAATTTATATTGGCACGATACATTGCTAAGGATACATGGAATATGCACAAGGAAAATAATATTCAGATTTTAATGGGTAGACACTAACACGTGTTGAATTGAATGGAGAGAATTGATAATCCAATCTGGAATTTTCCTGGGAATTCTGACATTTTCAAAACAAACAAAAGTCAATAGCATCAATTTTGAGATAAAAAGCATTGCCATGTGTGTGTTCTCTGTTAAATTCATTAAAATGTATTCAAGACATCTAGTTTTAGAACAAGATATCCAGTGTGAAAGGTCAAGAATATCAAAATAACCATAACTAATCTAATTCTTTTTTAAATGCATTGCCTGTAGATGAACAAAATGATGGCAAAAAGCAATTTAAAATTGTGGAGAGCATTTGAGGGTCTAACTTGATAAGAATGACTTATATTGTTGGGGATGGTATTATGCTGCTTCCTATGTCTGTGAATTAATTTAAAAATTAATTAATGTTACCATATAAAAATAATTACTAGTACTAAATCTAATCTCATAAATTTATGAAATAGCTAAGGCATAAAGCATATTTTATATTCCAGCATCTGAAATGGGGTGATTGAGCCCTGTTCAATTTTTCTGCAACTAACCTGCTTGTTGGATTTCATGCACCAACCAAATATGATTATTTGTAAGGTGTAGCAGAAATTCCGATTTGAGATGCCTTCAGCCTTTTCACAAATTATCCTGCATTGTATTCTTTGTTGAATTCTGCTTGGCAAAAAGGATTGTTCCGCTGTTGTAGTGCTATTTTGTACAAATAACACAAAATGCTCTCCAGTCTTTTCCTCAGTGTTATTCAAAGTCTGCATCCAGTCTGAAATGACTGTAAATGAAACAACAAAGGGACAAAGGTGTATTGTTGTCCCTGGGAAAAAGGGGCAAGGAAAAACAAAACTCTAGAACAGTGATGACTAAGGCATCACTAAGTGATCACTAAGTGTCTAAAGTGCGCACACAAAATGCAATATGTCACTTGCACATGCACGGTAAACATCCAAAAAGGAGCTGGCTGGTGAAAAGCATTTGTGCATGCGCAGCAGACCTGAGCTGGGGCGACAGCTCACATGCCCACAGAAAGGGCTCTGCATGCCACCTCAGGCATACATGCCATAGGTTCGCCATCATGGCCCTAGAAGCTATAACTATATGTGAAGAGAGAGAAAAAAAATCCCTTTAAAAATCCCTAATCTTTTTTATTTCACTGTTAATTATTTTATTACTACTATCCAGAGAAATGTTCCTGAATTTTTCCCAGCAATTCTCATTTAGTTTTACAAAGCAAAACATTGTGTAGCCCTTTCTTCCAGGATTCTTCAAATCTATTCCAGGTTTTGCATAATTTTATGCTATAAAGATTTGCAATATTCACAATGACTGTTGCCTTTCCTTTCAAAGCTGAGATATGAACCTAGTCCATGAGTTTAACATTGACAGGAATCCCTTAATAGCAACTAGTACTTTATATCAGTGAAAGATATTATCATCCTTTCTTTAACTGTAGAGCATGCTAGAGTATCATGACAATGAAATATGGGCTCACTTTGATGAATGAATCGTTTTCTGGCATCAATGCTTTCATAAGGGGTTGTTTTGGTGGAAAATGTAGTTGACTGTTTGTTCTCTGTGTCATCATATAAGTACAAAAAAGAGAAAGGAAAAGACCTGGAATCTCTTTACTGAGTAAGAATGTTCATAGATTACTTTAGAAATGATTTTCACCAATAAGTGTTGAACTGTTCATTAGGAAATTTTAACCAATTTTTGTTGTTTTTATAATTCGTATTAAAGATTTTTACCTACATAAAAATAAACATATAAAATATATGTTTTTATATTCACAAAATATATAAAAAAGAATGAAAACAGAAAAAGTGCAAAAAACAATACAGATAGAAAAACACCAGTTACAAATTCTTCCCTTTTGAAGATTACATTACCCGATTCCCTTCCTCTCATATGCAAGTCTTTTAAATCAGCAAACCTATAAATCATCATTTTTTCCCCATTTTCAGGCAAAATGAAGACATTTCAAGTATTTTATATACTTGTTTTAGCCTTAATCAAAAAGATCAAATTGTCCATTTCTGCAAATTCCATCATCTTCACAGTTCACTCTTCCACTAGGTATTTCAATATTTTTCCACCTTTGTTCATGTAGTAGTTTTATTACAATTACTATATAAGTACTACAAAAACAATCTTCCATAAGTGTTTTCTAATTGGAATTCATAATTCAAAATAAAAAAAAAAGTTCTGTTTTTATTTTGATATTAATTTTTGGATTTTTTTTCATCATCATGTGTGTAGCATTCAGGGTTGTTCTCTCTCTCTCTTTCTCTCTCTCTCTCTCTCTCTCTCCTTTTTCACAAGACTACCATGATAAAACGTCACACACTTGGTTCATTTTCACCAGAACCAAGCCCTCTTCAGACTGTTTCACCTTTTCTACACAAGGAGAAGGAGACGTCCAAGAACTGTGTGG